>BPLR01008478.1:0-71880 GCA_021605095.1 Caerostris extrusa | reverse complement strand
GTACCAAATAAATCAATATCACAACCAAAGAGATCAGAAAGAATGGGAGCCACAAATAAAGAGGACACAGACTGGTTAAATTTTTTTAAAGAAAGTCCAAAAAAGATTATAAAACCTAAAGAACCTCAATCAAAATCAGAAGACATTTCTTCGAAAATACCATTTTCTGATGATGATTTTAAACACAATGCAAATAGAAGAAGAAGTTCAAGTGCTGATTGGTTAGGATTAAGTGAAGCAAAATCAATGCCAAGCAATGATTTACAAATGTCCAAAGAAAATAAATTATCTGTAGAAGACGATGAATGGATGGTGGAAACAGAAGCAGTTCAAATCCCCTTTACATCTCCACATCGAAGGCAAAAAATAGATGATTCTCAAGCAGTTGATACTGATTGGCTTACTGACAGAAATACTTCTGGCATAGGGAGAAATAAAAATCCATCAAAATCTCCTCATATATTAAAAGATCATTTATCTGAAGGAAGTTTATCTGATATAAATAGGATGAAAGCTAGTATTGAAGCTGAAAATCTCCAACAAACTGATATTCCAAAAGAAAGCAGGATTTCTTCTGCTCAATTGCAGTTTGGAAAAGCCGAATCCAGTTTCCAAACTGTTCTTCCTGACAGTAATAGAAATAAATTTGCTGGTCTGAATTCTCAAGCTGCTTTTAAAGATAATTATGCTCCTCGAAATCTATCAAATGATTCTGGCATAAAGACAGAATCTCTAAAAGAGGCTGATGCTAGCATACATGCTTTACAAACAATTGTAAAGTATAATTGAAATTTATTTTTTAAACTTATGAGTGTTTAAATATTACATAATCTTATAAACTCTTTCTCATTTTATAAAAATATAAAGAAAGGCACATTTAATATTTACTTTTTTTTGCTGTCTAAAATAATTGCTGACTAAAAATGCATTTTAAACTAAATATAAGTTTACATAAAAATAAGAAAATAGCAATTGCTAATTGTGAATGGATTTTTTTTTTTTTTATTCTTTTCTTAATCAATAAATTTCAGTATTGATGTGTTTTCCTTTATTAAAAATAAAATATTTTATTGTAAATAAGTGTAGCACATATTGTGGTAAATTAGCTAAAAAAGGATTTTTAGTACATGAAAATTGCTCATTGTATAAATCTTTTTAAAAATTACTGACTTTGCATTGAAATATGTAGTATAAATTTAATGAGTAATTAGAATCAAATCTTTTGATATTGTTAAACTATTTTAATGTAAGATTTCAATTAAAAATTTCTAAATATTTCTTGCCAAATAGTTTCTATTTTCTGATTAGTTTATAAAAATTATTTCATGATATGTATAAGTAAATAATTTTTTTTTTTATTTATTATGTTGATTTTTTAGATTAATAATCATGTTTTAGAAAAAGATCAGCTATTGAAGTCTTCTGAAGCAATAAAACTCATGTATGAGGAAAGAATTAAAACCCTAGAAATGTTACAAAAAGTAAGCAAAGATTTTAAGGAGTATTTTGCTTTGTATGTATGTGATTTGAAAAATATTATTCTAGTGCATCAGTATTTTGTTGATTTAAATCATTCTAATTTGCTATAATGTCTGTTTTATGGGAAAAAAACATTTTCTGAAACAAATAATGCAAATAAAAAAGTAATCTAAGTTAAAGAAAGTGAAATATGATATTCACTAGTATTTTTAAGCTTCTTATTGATTTCTTATAAATATATTCTATTTTAGTATTTTTTTAAAGTCTATGTGTTTTATTTCTCATAGAGATCAACTTAAAGCATCAGAAGATTCATTTAAAGTTATGGAAACTAAGTATGTAATTTTTTTTTTTTTTAATTCCTATAATTACAAGGCTAGGATTTCGGAAATTAAAGTAATTGTGATTCTGTAATTTCAGATTGAAGTCTGAAATTGAAGAAAAGGTGAAAAATTATGAAGAAAAATTAAATGCTGTTGAACAGGAAAAGAAGTCATTGGAACAAAATGTCAAAGCTAAGCAAGAAGAGATTGGGAAAGAAAATCTGAAAGAAATTAAAAGATTGAAAGAATTACATGAGTAAGAATATTTATTTATATAAAACTTGTATGGAGAAAGTATGAAGTTGAATTTTATATATTCAATAGCAAACTTTAAATTAAAATATTCAATAGTGAACTTCAACCATGCTGATATTCATATTTTAGTTCAGTAATTCACCAAATTATGTCCATTGTAGTTGCATAAATAAAGGCTCTTTCATTTCATCCTTTATTAATACTATCATCAAAATGCATATCATTTGTTGAAATTCTTAATAATCAAGTAAAAATATATAAAAAGTATATTTCTAAAAATGTAAGTCAACTAAACCATTATTTCTTTAAATAATTTGGAACCATTTCTAATTCAAAATGCTGTTTACACCTTTTACCTATTTCACATTGCATGCTATAAAGTAGTACATAGCTTCTTCCCACTTCTGCAGAAAATTTCCACATTTTAACTTTTATCTCCCATTTGTCGGTAAGGAAGAGATTCTAAATATTTTTTACTACCAACTTAACTGAAAGCTGAGATCCAATATTTGAAATGGAAAAAATATAATATTAGTGTCGTTTTTATTTTTATCAAGAATATTAAATTGCGTTGCACAAAATAACAGAATGCTTTTTTATATCAAGATACACTAAAAATTAAATCTTATTTGATTTCTTACCCAATAAATTTAAAGCAATTTTTATAGTAATTTTCAAGCAAAGATGGCTAACATAATTTATCACTTAATAAGTACAAATATATGTAATATGTTTTAGGTTCTTTTAGCCAAGGAGCATAAGGGCATTTATACAAGGAAAAAATATTCCATTCAAATTATATATAATTTTTACATTTAAAAAGGATATATAAAAGTTGTCAGGGTATAAAAATTGTAAGTAATAATAATTATTTAAATTAAAACTTTTATCATTTTATTAAGCTGTAATATACTTTTAATTATAAAAATAATATAGCATAAAATCTGATAAATTTGTAATAATTTCTTTCACATTTTCGAAAAAAGGGACAGTTGAGTTATTGGTTAAGATCTCATGCAAGGATGTGGAGAATTTTCCTAATAGTGATATATAATAAGCTGTAAATCAATAATAGGATTAAATATATACAGATTCAACTCTTTTTGCTTTAAATGTACAATTTTTGTTTTAGGCAGTCCATTACTTTAATGAAACAAGATCATGAAGAAGCTTTATTGAGATTGAAAAGACTCAAGGAGCAGGAGATTGAGGCTTTGTTAAGCACTCAATCCCATTCTAAGTATGCTTGATTTATGTTTTGAAATATTTTAGAGAATTCAATGTTTCTGTAATTATACTATGCATGATATTAATTTTATATTGTATCTTATTATCTTGACATTGCATGTAAAATAACTCTCATGAAAATAATTATTTGTATATTTTTTGTGAATTTTTTTAAGCAATATATAAAGCAATGTTTTAACAAACACTAAAAATGTATAGATATAACAAACCTTATGAATAAACAGAAAAATTTTTATCTCAAAATATTGGAGACTTTAATGCTTTATTACTATTATTTGTTTAATTAAGGTCATTGCAACATCTAACAGAACAGTTAGAAGCTAGGACTGCTGAATTAGCTTCATTACAAGTTAAATTGGAAGGTCGAAACCAAGCAACAATGAGAGATAAACAGGCTCTTTTAGATGCTAAAGAAAGAGACTTGAGAAGTATTGTTTAAATTGTATTCATTTATATTTAGGTTAAAATAATTTTAATTTTATTATTCTTCATTTTTTAATATTTGAAAAATATCATTTGTGCAAATAAACAAGTTGTATAATTGCCTATGTTGAATTGGGTGGAATAACTACAGTTCTACACACTCTGAATTTTATTTAGTTTCATATTTTTGTTTAATACATAAGTTGAACATCCGAGAGATATAAATGCATTCCTGTATTATTACTTTGGTGACAATTATATCATTGATTGAATTTACAAAATTGTCTGACCTCAGAAGATGTTTTGTTATGTAGTTTGTATTTTAAATAATTTTGTATTTATGATAATTATTTTTCATAATTTCTTTCTTTATATATGTAATAAATAATTTATACATAACTGTTTTTTTTAAAGGTTTACAGAACAGACTCCAGAAGCAACTTGAGAACAGTGATGATGAAAGAGACAGATTACAGCAATTAGTTTTAAAATTAGAGAGTCGTCTTCAGAAATATGCTGCGGAAGGGGAAGAAGTATGTTTTATACTACTTATAAACATTTGATAATTTTTAGAGAAATCTTTAAAAAAAATTTTAATCACCATGTATATATTATTAGTAATCAATAAAGTTTTTGAATTTGTTTAAAAACCTTTTAAACTGTTTGAATCCTTCAAATTACTGAACTTCTATTTAGCATTACTATGCAGTTTTGTATTTAAACTTGTCATTTTTTGTTATATCATTGAGCATTCTTTTAAATAATTTACTATACATTTTTTTATTATAAATGGAAAACATGATTTTCATCCTTTACTTTGATTTTCAATGTTTTTTAGTGAGCAATAGTTTTTACAGTTATTGGAATGAAATCTTTTGTTGTTTTTTCTCAGATTCATTTTCATCATTATGAAAAAAAAATTATATAATTTCCTTTATCATTTCTCACTCACCTAATTTGATTTCAAATGAAATCCTTTATCAACATTTAAATTAGAAAACATATTTTGAAAGTTGCATATCTAGTAACATATATTTAGTGATGTTAATTCAAATTTAAACTACTGAAAAAAATTGAACAATTTTCAAAATTTCAAATTCTTTTAATACATTAAATTATATTTAATAACGATTATAGCATATCTATTTCTTAAGATGTCTTCTTTAAATAGAGAATTATAGATGTATATCTATAATTCTCTATTTAAAAGAAGCTTTCTAATCTAAACACAATTATGAAAATGTATGTGTTTAGTATGTTAAAATGAAATGAGTTTCTAAATTTTACTAAAAAAATTACATTACTCGAGCCAACTTAAAAATGTGTGATAAAATTAAACATGAGAATTCTTTTGATTTTGAATTTTGTCAGAGAATTTCAAATAATTCTAATTTTTATTTATTAATAAATCACTATTAAGTATAAAATTTAATCTTTTAGATGAAAGCAAATAAAATTGCTTATAGGTATATATTTTTTTAAACAGTTTCATTTTTGGAATTTGTCTGCATTTATAATTAATTCAATATTAGAGTTTATTTCAAATAAACTTATTTTCTTCATATTATGCTATATAAGAAATATGTTAAATATATTTCTCACATAATTTGGTATATGTAAAACATGATGAAAATTAATTTGCATAAGTATACACACTTTTTCAATACTTAATAAATATTCTTTAAAAATGTAACTAATATTTGCTGTTATTTTTCATATTTCAATGTTAAAATTTATTCTGTAGTTTTATCAGGATAGCTTTGAATATTTTTTTTTAGTATAGTGTTTTATTATTTTCTTCTCCAATCCAGCTTTTTCAGAGTTTGGGTACAAGGCAGCATAATAAAAGTTGTAAATAAAACATTTAAGAATTATTATACTAAAGGAATTTGACTATAAAGTGAATAAATTTATTTTGCAAAAATAGTTTTATACAAAACATTATTTATCAATGTTTTTATATAAGTTGAATTTGAAATCTTCTTATTTGATACTAAATCATCTTTGAAAGATTATATATTAAATCAGAAGCAACAAGTTTTAATTCATTCATTTTTTATGTAATTGTTTCATTGTGGTTCCCTAAATATTCTACATTTTGATTTTTCTGAATTTTCAAATTAAAATTCCTGTATGAAGAAGGCATGGATTTTATTACTGTGTGCCATATATATTTTTTTTTACTGACAAATATATCCTAATAGTTTTACTGATTTGTATTATAAACTGTTCATCTAGAATGATTCTGCTTCATTTTCTTTATTAAAAGCCTTCAATTCCTTGTTTTTAATTTTAATTACGTCTGATTTCATTGAAAATTTGAAATTAATGATTAATATAAAATTTTTAACATTCAAATATTTCATTTACAGCAACTGCTATATATACTACTCAAATTTAGTAGCGCTAACTTATTTTAATAAAATAATAATTTCACATTAAGGATGATATTTGTTGTGGTGTATTTTGATTTGAATTAAGATATTTTATAATTTTTTTGATATGTCCAAAACATTGAGTTTTTCAATTCTTTTTCTAGTAAATATCCAAATATAAAATAGATAATAAAGCTTATTTTATTATTTAAACTGTATAAGAAAATTGTGGTGAATTACATTCACTCAAAACTATTTACTACTTCATTGCCTAAAAAGTTTATAAGTTATTTTCTATCCTGTTTTTAAATACAGAAAGAAAAAAAGTTCAATATTGTTTTTATAAATTTATTGATTTCATATTGATTCTGCTTTTATACTATGACTTACTTTGCATTTATTGTGAATACATTTTAACAAATTATACATGATTTATCTATTTTAATGTAGGATCGTTGGGAAGTACAAAAAATGAAAGCAAGATTGTCAGTCCAGCAAAAGCATTTAGATGAAGAATACAAGTTACAAATGCAGCAGGTTGAGAGAGAAAAAGAAAAGCTACGTTTATCTCAGGTTGTTATTTTTTAAGGAAATAAATTTAATAAAAATATTGGCATCTGAACAAAAAAATGTAATTAAACACGTGGCTGCAAAAACGTAATATCGAATATTTCTGTGTATAAGTCGAGAATTTTTAGAACTTTTTCTAAAGCTATATTATGGGGGCCAATTTATATTTGGATCCACTAATCTCGCAAAAAAACATGGGTACTTTTCCATTAGCTGGGATCATATGATAAATTGTCAAATGTAGCATGTCTTAAATTTATAAAATCTGAGTTATTCATTTTATGAAAATAAGTTGCTTTATTTTTCGAAATTGTTTATATTACTGGTTTATTTCATCATCACCAAATGAAAAATATGATGTTGGCAAAGTTCATGTTGAGCTAACAGAAAAAGTATCAAAACATACACTAGAAATAATAATAAAATGCAAATAATTAGCTTATAATGGATTCGAACTCTGACTCACAGTTGTAAAACCCCGTTCATCCATATTCTTTTATTCCATGTGCTTAGTTTTTCAGTTCTGAGCAAAATTTCACAGAAAATAAAATGGAAACAATATTACCAGAGTTATAACTATTATCATTGGCATTATACTTTATAACGATTTAATTGTAATGTATTGTACGCTTCTACATGCTTGACAACATTTTCACCCTCATGGCTACATGTTTGAATGTTAAGGGAATTTTTTTTTTTTTTTTTCATTTTGGTTTATATACCAGTTTTGAAATCGGTAAATTTTATGAAGATAAAGCATACTCTTGGCTTGTATTTAAAAATATAAGGTAAATATTTTTGCTTTGATTTAATAACTAGGTTAAATAAATTTAAAACAAGTTTGTTGCAATTGTTGTGACAAAAAAAGTTTTCCAAAATAATTACTCCTTGTATTCTGGGAGCAGATTTTTTTTCGTTAAAATTGAATAATGTCTAATGCTTTTATGTTGTATACGAGAATTTTCAAAAACCATATCAATGTCTTTTGTGCATAATAAATTTCTTAAGCTTTTATCCATTCATGATAAATAATGGTATCAATTTTCTGTTGATCTCATGAACTAGCATTAATTAGAAACATAAACTTGTATGTTTTATTGGATAATTATTTTAATAACAGCTTTGGTTTACTATATATGAAATATTAAAAATATATATATATCCTGGAATATACTTTTTGTCACTTGATCTGTTTAAAGATTTTATCCATTTTCAAATATTATAATAATCAAAATGAATAAGATGTGTTTAAAAGATCTGAACCATAAGAACCAGATTAGAATTTCTACTTCTTTACATAAACAATTTTTTGTTTTTATAAATTGATAAATGAATAATAACATTATTGGTAAAAAATGCAAGAGTAAAATTTTGGACCATTATATTTAGTTAAGAAATTACAATAAAAAAAGATTAAATAGTTAATTCTGAAAAAATAAAATGCTGTTATTTTTAGGATAATAATCTACATGCACATGTTCTGTAATAGTCTTAACTACATTTTTTTTTTTTTTTTTTTTTTAGTGTTTATTAATATAGAGTATAATATACTATGATCAGCTGTACTGACAAGCATCAGAGTTTTAAGAAACGTCAGTTTTAATTATTTACACAAATAATTTAGTGTCATTAAGTGTATTTGCTCATAGCTGTTGTTTTCAGGAAGGAAACATTTATGGCAACTAAAATTACTCGATTAAAAATATGAGATTTTTGAAATTAACACATGACATATGATTTTTGCATGCATTAGAAGTATTGAAGATTCATTAGAATCCACTTTTAAAATGTAAGAAAAAAATGAAATATATTTAGAAAGAATAATGTACTGAAAAACCATCAAAAGAAAAATTGAAAAATAAGTTAAAAGAAGTTGAAGAGAAATTCTTTTCACCTAAATTCAAAGAGAAATTAAGAGACTTCAATGGTGCCCAAGCCAATCATATCATCAAACAGATACTTTTTTTAGATAATGACAAAAAAAAAAAAAAAAAAACATTTTTTTTTAATGTGTGAAATTTTCAAAGGAAACAAAAGAAGATGATTAAAACTTACTATATAGCATTTATGTAAAAGAGATAAGTAAAATTAATTTATTTCCTTAGAAACTTATACATAAATCAATTATTATGTTTTCCTATTCTTAAATATGTAAAATATTTTTTATCTCAAAATTTGTCTTTTTACCTTAGTTATTTATACATTAAAGGAGACATATAAAATTTAATAATTTTAATCTAATATAATAAAAATTGTGTCGGCTGAAGAATACTGTTAACTATTATATTCCAAATATTTGCTTAAGACTGTATCTGTATACCAGAAAAAAAAAAACCACCACTCAATTGAAGCATATAAAATATTTAATTTTTCCTGTATATATTGAACTTTATGTTATAAGAAAATTTCAGAAAGATTCAAACAATAATCTCACCTTTTTTTTTTAGCAATTGTGCTCCTTCTGTAATAATATATTTTTTAAATAATATTTTGTAGAATGTAAAATGCTTAAAATATATTTTGTGTTGATTTTTAGGATTCTTTGTTACATGAACAAAAAGTAATTCTTGTACAACTGGCTCAAGAGAGACAACAATTAATGCAAGAAAAAGTTGAGATGGAATCATTATCAAAGAAAATTAAAGAAGAAGAAGCTAAATTTCATATTAAAGTATTAAAAGTAAGTTTTTTTAATAAAATGTAAAATCTATAAATAATTTATACACCTAAATCACTTATGCAAAAAAATAAAATCGTAAACTAAATTTTATTATATAAGATGAAAATATTTTATTTGTACACATGTAAGGCATCAATATATTTTAAAAACCTAGAAATTAATAAGAAATAAGAATCTTGACATTTGGACAATGTTCTTATTGGTCTATTTTTTATAAATTGTAATATATAAACTGACTAGAAAATGGTCAATTGTAATAAACAAATTAAACTATTAAAAATTTTTGAAGGGAATTGAAATCGAGTTATGGAGAAAGTCTTAAAATAAGTAAAAACCAGAAGGTTAATCATTTGTTATAAATAGAAAGTTTCATTTAACCTCATAAATGAGACATTGACAGCTTTTAATTTTCCTTCCATGAAATTTATATGTTTAAATTTAAAAAGACTTTGCTAAATAAAAATTATGCAGATTTTTTTTTTTTTTTCTTTTTGGATTTTGGAATAAAAAGAAGGGAAAAAAATATTTAGGAATTTTGTTCCGATTTTTATGAATTATATAGAGTGCAGTGACTAAAATATTAAATTTTTGTAAAAAGGAACTACAATCAAATTATTTTATAATTTTATTTTAATCAAATTATTTGTCAGAAGGAACTACATACTTTATTTCCTAATTTTTCTTTTATTACAAAGACGCTTGTTAATTTACATTAAAAATTAATCAACAAATTTTATTTATTTAATTTATAGTTATAAATATTATTTAATCCATGTTTTGAATGTCTACAATAATTAATAAGAATATTTTTATGATGATTTGGGATTTATAATTCTCTTATAGCTATAAATAAAATAAATATTTTTGATTTCATATCTATATTTAAAATTTAACGCATTTCTTCAACAGTTTTTTTTTTTTATTTTTTAGTTTATTGATTATTATGGCTTAATTTATATTAAGGGTGAAATTATTGCTTTTTAATATATTACTAAACTAAAGTGTTTAAAATCATTTCAGAATCGGTTTTAATGATAATCCTTTATAGAATTGAAATTTTTTTTCCTTCTCAATATGTCATTAAAATGTACAAAAATAAACATAATTTACTGATTAAACATTAGAAGTGTGCAAGATATGCAAATATTAAAAACTTACTAAATGCTGTTAAAATTGCTTTTATTATTATTTTTTTATATTATGAAGGAAGAATTGAGGTAAGTTTTTAAAAGTTTAAAAAAAATTAAGTTTTGGAAAACTGTGGAACATATATATTTATATATATATAGTTTTTCCTTCTATAATAAACACTCAAATAAAAAAATTGTATTTTTTATTTTTATTAGTTTAAAAAATGTTCTCAATGTTATTTTTACAGGAAGAAAGTTTTATAGAAAAGCAGAAACAATTTATTCAGCAAGAGCAAAATAAAATGAATTTTGAAAAAACTAGTGCTAAACAAGAATTGCAATTTTTTGAGCAAGAAAAAGATGCATTGCTAATGGAAAGACAAATGTTGAAGGAAGAAAAAATTAAACTTAATGAATTGAACTACAAATTGAGAAGAAAAGAAAATGAATTAGAAATAATGCTAATGGTAAGTCAACAAATAACATTCCATCTATTGTAAATACAACAGTAAATATAAAAGTTGTTCTTTAATTCTGGGAAGACCCTTTTCTTATTTCTTAAAAATTACTTCAATTACTTTTTAGTCTTATTAAATTGATATTTTATATTTTACCAAATATCAATAAGACTTAACACTTGTGAAATATTTTTTTAGTTAATATTAAATATTGTGTATAAATATTATTTATGTCTAACAAATGTGGTCTAATCATTGTTTAGCTTCAATAAAAAAATGTATTTTTTAATTTTTTAAAAATCAGCTAAGAAAATACGATACAAAAATTTCTAAAATATTTAAATGATTCAATTTTTTTTTTTTTTTTTTAATTTTATTTTTTACTATTTTAAATTTTAAAAAAATTATTTGTTGTTAAGAATATTTTTAATCTTGTTCAATTAAATATTTATAAATAATGTACAATCTATAAAAATGAAAGTAAGAATTTTTTAACTAAAGTAGTTTCATAATGTTTAATTTCATTTTTTGGCTTAATCTATATCAAAAGTTGTACTTTTATTTAATTAAAATAAGAATTTAAGAATTATTTTTTTTCTTCAGTTCATTACTGAAAATAAGAAAAAAAACTGTGTCTCACAAGTTTCATGTAATTTACAGATTTTCTAAATTATTTTGATTTTCTCGCTATTTTGGGGAATATTAACAAAATGCCGATAAAATCAGTTGATTTTTTAAAAACATAATTTTACAATTAATAGATATGGTTTTTATTTAATTAAAAAATAATAAATTCAATTTCTAAGTGCTATACTTTTTAAGTTATAAAAAATATATTTATACTCATAAATAAATCTCTTGCTAATATATATAAACAAAATATTACTTTTTAAAAATTTTTCATGTTCTCTGTTTTTCACTGAAATAAAAAGAACTGTGCTTATAACTAATAAAGAATTAATATTCTGTGAGAACAGCTTTTTAAATTAATAAATATTTAATAGATAATTTTTTTTAATTTGATAAATATTTGTATATATCAAATTCTAAATTTTTAGAAATAGATAGAAATGATTATATTGCATAACGAATAAAAGTATAATTGCCAAAACCGATTTTTTTCTTAACTTGCTATAGTTATTTTATTACATTTTACTTTTCTACACTCTGTTTATGTAAATTTTATTAAATTATAACATAAAAATCTTAATAATTTCCTTAATGTTTTATACATTTAGGGTATATTACAGTTTTATAATATTAAAATATATTAATTTAATTAGAGTTGCATTACCATATTTTAAAAATAATCTTAAATAAATGTGAACTACTAGAAATATACTTTAATATAAAACTGCGCAATAAATATTAATTTATGGATATTTAAAATTTTTAATAAAAGGCATTCTTACTAATGCATTTTAACTAAATAGATTTGAAATCCTACTTACTAGGCAGCTACAGATGATAAAGAGCGAGGGCAAGCAGAACATACAGCTGCACTTAAAATAAAGGCAGAACAACAATCTAGAGAACAACAAATCACACAGAAAATGCAAGAACTTATGGAAAAAGAGCATCAAATTTTATCAGTATGTATTCTTCAAAATAATAATACATATATAATATGTATATATATATATATATTACTAGAATTTTTCATGTCACATGTTTTTTCACATTTTGTTCAATTCAAGGGGAATCAAAAACAATTATTTTTTTTATATTTAATGCAATCAAATATCATTTTTAAATTCAATGTCAAACAATTTTACTATCATAGACATATTTGTTAAAAAATTTTCAGTCAAAATTTATTTCATCTGCAATATACCTATTAAGAAAGCGATAAATATTTTAATTTGACTATTTATAAAAAATTTAAATATGTTAATTTTTTCAAATTTTTCATTACTAATTGATTTATGTGTTATTTAATAATATAAGAAAAATCATAATTAAAACTGTTCATAAATTATAATTTTATTCAAAAGTTATTAATAAAAAAATTATTGCCTTTATAAAAATTTTAGCAATACTTCATATGATGCACTGAAATAATTTTAATATACATATTAAAAAATGGCAGTATTTTAGAAGAAAAAAATTTAAATGTTTATATTTAACATTATTTATCTTAATATTTTAGGAAAAAGAAAAAATTAACAGAAGAAAGATTTGAATTAGAGAAAAAGAAAAATTCTGTGCTTTGCAATAAATGCAAACTTTCTCTAGGACATCCTATTCATGGTAAATTAGGGTTTTTCTTTTGTTTTATTTGCCTTTAGATTTCTTCAATTTACATTTTTAAATAAAATAAAATTATTTATTAAAAAAAGTTGAAAAACATAAGTATATTAATGTAATTAGTTGAATAAAATATTTTTTTAATTAACAACAATATCAATTGTTTATTCTACAATATTACTTTCCAAGGTTGTTAAAAACAAAATAAATTTAGAACTAAAATTTAAGTAATTTCTATGTGCAACTTAATATTATTAAATTTACAATAAGATGGTTAATTTCGACAAAGCTTTAATATTAATTTATCCATAAAATTTTTATTCGGAAATAATTAATTTCATTTTTTAATATTTTTAAAGCACCTACAACCAGTGTTCACTATGCTCCAGTAAGTACTACACCAATATCAACTCCTTTTCTAAATGGGATTTCAAATCCTTTGGTGCCACCACATCCAGATCCAAGTCTTGTTGTTTGGTACATTACAGCTCAGAAAAAGTAATGCAACAGTAATAACAATATTATCAAAACATTTTTTACCAATTTAATATTTTTGATAATTTATAAGTTAGCAAAACCTTTTTATTAAATGTTATTTTCTCTTGATAAAAAAATTAATAGCTATTATTATTATTGTAGGAAAAAAAAAAAAAGACATTTTAAAATGTTTTTTTTTTATTTATTTTTTTTTTACTTTTTATAAATACATTTGTATCAATGATGATTTTTATGAAAATTACTCTGCTGTGAAGATATTATCAAAAAAATTTTTTTAATTTATCCTCTTTAAACCTCAATGACAAACTAATATGATCAGATTACCTGCATAAACTGTCTCAAATTTCTAAATATAACATTAAATTTTATTTTTTGGTGAGTTCCTTTAGTACTTTTGTCCTGTTTTTATTTAAATCTACGATTCATTTGATCATGTTGTTAGCAAGTTAGTTAAAATACTTTTAAAATGAGAAAATCTAGTTAAATACATAAAAATTTATTTATAAAAGTTTACAAAACTAAATTATTTCCTTGTTAAATTTCTGCTTTTCAAACTCATGCACACAACATCAGCTTAATCTCGTTTCAGCAAAACCAGATAGATATATAACAATTTTTTTTTTCTCCTTACTGGTATTTAATGCTTTTTAAAATATTTCCAAAATTATGTCTTTCATTTCGGAAAAAAAAATTCTTTTGACTTGTGCAAAATTAAAATATATATATATCAATTGGAACATGAGATATCATTCATTAAGTGAAAGTTTCATTTAACATTAGAAAAAATAAATTTTTGAAACCCATATATTTAAAATTTTAATTAGATATCTAAAAAAAAAAAATTATTATATACTAATTTTATTATGATAAATCGATTGTGTTAAAAATCTTAGATTCCATAATGGAAAAGTTTTGAAAAGTAAATAAAAAGTTTTTTATTGGTTAATTAACCATGTGAATTACCCCATAAATTAGTTCTCGTCAAATCATTTCCAACAATTCCATTTATGTAAAAGAACTAATGATAATTTAAAGTTATTCTTGTATTGACACTAGATGAATTATTTGCGTCCCTTACTTGCTGGCAATCTTAGCATTTTTGTAAAGATAAGACATAAATAATTACCAATATTAATTTCTTTTCCTCTTTTTCTTTTAGGATAGAGAATTTTTAAAAGAAGAGTTATCCTTTTTAAAATCTTTGAAGGAATCAAGCAATAAAGAATCACATAAAATAAATTTTGGCTACAAGTAAAATTAGGAATTATGTCTTCTATGTCATCAACTGGTTAAGAGAAAGTCATTAGTAAAAATACTATTTATGTATATTTATTTATGTAATTAGTTATACAAATAAAGTTCAAGACAAATGCAATAATATGCAAGCTACTGGTCTTTAAAAATATCTATATACTGTAAATTTCTTTAAAGATTCCAATGGTATTCATTATAATATATTATCTTGTAACTACAAAACACAAGACAAAAAAAAAAAAACTGATAAGGATGCCTATAATTAACTTAAAAATTAATTAAAAAGGCATAAAAAAAAAAAAAAAGGAAATATAAACCTAGGAATTAAACAAAAAAAAAAAAGGCTACACTTTAATGAGAATTAAAAGGAAAAAAATCTAGAGTATTTTATTTTCAGATGATTTCAATTGCAATAAAAAGAATTAATAAAATTTTAAATTGTACAATATTAAAAGAAAAACTAAGTGAAAATTTCCACACTATTACATTTTTTTTTTCTTTCAAAGCAGCTTTGTGTTACGTATATCTGATTAAAACTTCCAACAAGTAATTGATTCATCTATTCCACATGATCCATAGTCAGACTACAAGAAGCAAAGCACTTCAATTTACTTTTGAATATATATATATATGAAGAAAGTTCAGATGGAATTATTTTTATTATGAATAACATAGTATTTAAACTATGCAATATAATATTTTAGAGAATTTCTAAAGATTTTAACACAGCAGGAGTATGATACAGTGATTTTTTTTTTTTTTTTTTTTTTCAAAGTACAAATTGATAAGAATTCTATTATCAGACATTCTTAAAATTAACTATATATTCCTTCCGATTATGAATGTTTCAAAAACACAATCTTGTATACAATTTCAGAAATTTGATTACAAAATCATTTATCTATAATTTAAGTAAAAACAACCCCTGCAAAAACTATGAAAATGTGAACAATGCTAATGGGAAAAAAATACATTCTTTAACGTAAAAAAATAAATAAAACATCCCAGCACTACCTATGATTTATCTAGTACTAATCACTTTTCATGAAAACAAAAAGAAAACTTTAATTTTATGCATAAATATAAGACATTATTGATGTTCACTATAAAATTTCAGAATGAAATATGGGTTTGTTAGTAATGGGTTTAAAGCATTCTCGAATATCAATCATTTTTTAAAAATGCATGAAAGGAAATAATAAATTATAATCATTCCCTTTATAAATTATTTTTAATAATATTAGATCAAATGTATTTTTACATTTTTTAAAAAAAGTGTAGATCAAGCAAGTTTTGTTTTCATTTCCTTACATATGAAAAGTAGCATTCATTAGTATGTTTTATATAATTCAATGTTTAAAAATTCAAATAATTTTTAAAAATTTGTTATATACATCTTTTTTAATTATGAATTCAAATCAATTCAACAATAATAATTCAACAATAATTTTTCAATAAGTTATATACTATAATACTTAAAAGGAAAAACTTGGGCTAATCATCAGCAATTTTTAAGCATCATTATTTATATTTATATATATAAATCACTCAGAAATAAAAGTAAAACTTATTATTATCAATACTAATAACAAAAATAAACTCTTTATATATTAAATCACAAAATGTATTGAAAAGAATTTCTCAAAAAAATATTGCTCATAAAAAAGCACATTTGAAATGCTTTCCATAAACAATTTTAGACACTAAAAGTAATACTGTTAAAAAAAACTATTTCTTACGTGCGTAACAGATAATAATATTAATGTTTAATAATTTGATGTATACAAGTTAAAAAATCTTTTTATTTCAACAACAAAATTATAAGTTTTTTTCACTGTTTAACTAATTTTACAATATACATTTAGAAATAAATAACATAAATAAAAATTCCATTTATATATATTTTTTTAAAAAATTTCTTAATTTGTAAATTTTTGATTACTAATTACAAGATAATTTTTAAGTGAAATAAATGTATTTAAAGATTAATAATAGTAAATTTATGGTCCTTCTGAGAAAAACAGTTAGGATAAAATCTCAAACCCTCAATTGAATCATCTATACAAGCAATACCTATCTTTTCAAGATAAAGTAATCTTTCTTTAGCAATCACAAGAGTAACTTTAGTTAAGATAGACAATTCGTCTGCAGTCAAGGAACCTTTTTCAGACAAAATCTCAGTAATTTTATGAGCTTCATCGGTAATATCATACGTATTCGCACGCAAAACCATGACACCACTATCAAACTTGTGCAATTTCATTGGTAAATTTAATTTTCCTAACAATAAACAGGCATTTAATAAATCCTCGGGTGAAATCAATTCTACTCCTCTAGCACGATTCACTCTACAATATACTTCTGTTAATGATAATATACCCCCAGCTTCTTGCAGTGGTTTTATCAAAGCTTCAGCCAATTGTTTGGCAAGTTCCATATGGAATGTATGGCCAGAACCATATTCTGATTTAGTTACTGGATCACTAATACCTAGACTTAACAATTGTGATTTAAATTGAATTGTTTCATCTTCAGTGATGTTACTCTGTTTCTCTTTTAATTTTTGAATCACACTTTTGGAAAGCATTACCATTTCTTTTGCCATTTTCATCAAACATTTAAGATCTTCAAAAGCTTCTGAAATGGTTCCATCAGTTGCTTCATTTCTATCACGTATTTGTCTCTCAATACCTACAATGCCAGCTCTATATTTTTTTCCTTTAGGATAAGAAGCAGATGGATCTTCCCAAGCTTTTTTGGCTAATGCATCAGATAATGCATTGAAGAATTCTTTATCGCCTCCTCCTCTAAAAGAAAATTTCACATAATTAAAAGGGCTGTATTTAACCGGCCCAGGTTTCTTATCTTCCTCTAAAATAGCACTCAAATGAGCAATTATTTTAGCACTTTTAGTCCAAGTAGAACTCTCTTTTTCTATCAAAACAATTTGTGATAAATTCAAACTTAAATCTGTATTTGGATTAAAATCGTCTTTCCACCGAAGTCTATGAGTCGATAAAGTCAAATTACCCGATTCATAAAGTGTTTTTTTATTTCCATCATACAATTTTACACTGGCTTGATTCAAAATCTCATTTTCTCCAGGTAGAGACATATCTTCCCACCATTGAAAACGATCCATTTTTTGTTTTTTACTATATATATAGTTAGAAAAAACAACTGCAGTACTTTTCAAAACCTGAAAAGTAAAAAAAAAAAAATAAGTTAATAAAAATGAATGAGATAAAATTTATTATGGCACATATATATTTGCATAATATTTTGTTCATTTAAGAATTCAGAATCAATTTTTTGAAGAGAAATAAAAAAAAAAATTGAAGAGAAGAGAAAATGTAAAAATTTAATTGATTAATTAAATGTTACACTTTTCCCTAAATTAAATAGCATAATCTCAATGTTTTCTATCTGAACATAAAATGAAAAAGAACCATTCTTGCCCTTTAAAAGGTGCTAAATATAAAAAATTTAAAAATTATATATATATATATATGCCATTCAATAATTAATGTATCAAAAAAGACATGTCTATGTCAATTAAACTAAATAAAAATTTTGACATAAAATAAAACAAATAAACGATAAAATTAAATTAAATAATAAAAAATTAAAATTAAATTATAAAATTAAATTATTAATTAAAATTAAATAATAAAATGATAAAAATTAAAACAAATTTTTAATCATGATTATACATAAATGAAATATTTGCACTTTAGAATAGTTAACTTAAGCTTGGTTATAAATGGTAAAGTTCATACTTTATAAATAATTTAGAAATTTTGTCATAAAATATAGCTTGTTATAAGAATATTCCCTTACAATTTCTAGATGTAGAATTTTTACAAAAACATGAAAATTATGCAAGTTTTATCCATATAGTTAAATTTTTTCATTTAATTACAATCTAAATGTTTAAACACATATTCATTATTGAAATTAATAAGTATACACAATTTTTTAATAGTTCAATTTTTAATATGAAAAACTATTTAAAAGTGTGTAAGTGTAACAAAAAAAAGTATTCAAAATTCTTTTATAAATTAAATCTTAAAAACTCATTTCTTAATGTTTCAAACAATGTTTTGTATTTTTTTAAATAAAAATTTTATTTCAAAATGTTACTCCAAGCATTAGCAGTTTGAGAAGTTTTCATATTAACACATTCAGTTAAAGCAGATGTAAAAGCTATTCTTTATATACTGTGGTGTGTCACATTGTTAGACCAATACAAGTAATTTGTGGACAAAAATAACTACATCTTTTCATTAAATTTAAGTGTGAGACGTGCTTACAACACCTGTACAAAAATCATATTAAGAACTGACAACATTGAATTAATAAATAGCGCATGTGCATAAATAACATGTATTTTTTCAAATTGAGTTTGTTAAACTTATCTTTAATTCAGGTTTATTTATTTATTGTTGCTTACATAATAATGGGTTATATCTGTTGATTAATATTTTCTATTAAATAACATCATATTTAAGGGTCAAATTTACAGAATTTTTGTTTTTTAAAATGGGAAAGGTTTTAGATCTGACACTAAAGATAATAGACAAAATATCTGGTTTCATATTTACCCTTTTCCAATTTTCTACTTATAAGTTTTTGTACTTTCGTGTCCATTCCAATTTTTTAATCATTGCCTAAGTAAGCTTTTTGCTTAGGATATGGTTTTTCTTGCCATCAAAATAAATTCTGCAAGTTGTTACTGCATATTATGCTAAGAAACTTGAATATCCCTTTTGATATGTTTAGTTAATATGCACTTAGACATTTTTCGATTTCTAGGAATGTATCGCGAATTTTTCTGTCTGTCCGCGAGATACCTCTGTAAACTGCTTTCTTAACACTCCTAGAATATTACCTATTTCATACTATGACAGCCTATTTGCCTCAATCAAACTAGATATTTCATCAATTACCTTTGGGGACAGATCTAAAACCTTTCCATATTGAAAGACAACAAAAATGTTATAAATTTTACACTTAAACATATTATTTAATAGAAAATATTAATCAATGGATATAACACATTATTATGTAAGCAACAATAAATAATAATCCCGGCTTTGCCATGGGTGTTTATAGTGGTTTGGAATCCACTTTAATCCGTAGGTCCCGGTCCTAATAGGATCGTAGAGCGCTGTGGAGGCATTGTTACTCCGCGTCCGTGGCTTACCATCAAGTTACACGCGCCCTGGGTAATGCAAAGTGAGTAACATCGGTGCAGCCCATATGGCGAAAGATCGCGGTCTATTTGCCAGCTGTATTAGAAGAAACAATAAATATTAAAATAAACCTGAATTAAAGATAAGTCTGAAAACTCAATTTGAAAAAATATATGTTATTTATGCACATGCATTATTTATTAATTCACTGTTGCCAGTTTCTAAAATGATTTTCGTGCAGGTGTTGTAAGCACTTGCCACACCTAAATTTAATGGAAAGATGTAATTATTGTTGTCTTTTATTACAAATAAGTGATTTTTAACACAATTTTTGGTACGTGTCTAATAATATGGTGCATGACTGTATAATTTTAAACAAAGGCAAAGAAAGAAAGAAAAAATAAATTGACACTTAACAATTTTTTTTAAAAAAATCACAATAGTTTAAATTTAGTTAAACCTTCAGTAAAATAATATGCACTATATTGAATGATACAACTATATAAATATTAAAATTTTGTTATATATATATGCAGATTTTTATTTGATCGGTGCTTTTTGTAAACAGATATAACAAAATTACAAAAACACATATATAAAAAGAGTGCAACTTCCATAACAACAGTACAACTAGGAAAACAAAAGAAAGAAGGATATACTAAAACAGTCAATAAGTAAAATAAAGTTAAAAAGTGTCATTCATTTAAAAAACTACATATACTTTCATTTAAAAACTACATATACATTCATTTAAAGAATTAAGGAAGATACATAGATTTAAGAAAAAAAGTGCATAGTATCATAAAATAAATATAATAAAATAGGATAACAGTATTGTACTAAAAAAATATGCTAAAATATAAGGAGAGGGAATCAAATGTATCAAGGAAAGCAACAAAATGTTATTTATTCAAAACTAATGTTTAGTATCTTTTTTAGGCATGTTAAAATAAGGTTAATGAAATAAAATATTGATAACAAATCTTGACACTAACAATAAATAAATCTCAAGGATACATTATGATCTATTATATTTCTATCTTTGAATGAGTATCATTCTTCAATACTGTCGAATCTTTGCTATTTTCATTATAGCATCTCAAGCATGTAATTTTTCTCAAAATAAAAATTCCTCTTAAATCAATTTTTTTTTTTTATGAGTGGCACATGTTTATTTTAACAAATGTTTCACGATGGCACTGACTGATACAGCATGGTTCTTTTGCCAATCACTAATTTTTATGCTTGTCAAACATTGAGCCAAATTAATTCTATATAGCAATGTTTTTCATATATTTTTATTTGCCATTTATACATGATTATTCCTTTAATGCAAATGTACTAGAATTGTCCGTTCAGTAGAAGAAAAAAAAAAAGATTTCATCAGTGATTATACAATTGTTAGATAAAAGCAACAAGCAATGAAGTCAAGTGCTAAAAGAACATAATTATATTATAATAATTTATTTTCTTTCTATATAATCAAAATAATATATTCTTATTGTTAATTTCCATAATCATCTAAGTATTTTGTCTTTTTTATCCACAATTGCAGTATTTATCTATCTTTATCTATAATTTATGTTACATTCATATATCAATATATTATATAATGAAATATTTCATTTGATTAATTATTAAATTCTTTTTTATGTTTAAGATTTTTACTTAATAATTAAATTTATAAAGCACTGACACTTTTAAATTATATTTTAATGGGACACAAGATGGATTTCTCAAACATGTTTGATTCATGTTATTTAAATCTTTTTACAATTACTTGACAGGAAATATGAGTTCGGCAATTACTTTTTTTTTTTTATATAATTAAATTTTGAATACTTTATTTTACAATTTGAATAATAGAAGCAAAGTAAATATAAATAATTGTTAAACATACGAATCAATCTTAAGTATTTCTAGACAGATAGAACCACTCGAAAAAAAACGAAATGTATACAGTAACATAAATATTTGAAGAAGTAAATTTATGAGTGTGTTACTGTCATTGTATTTCAACTATTTCCGTAGTCAATATTACTTATTTCGCAATGTACGCTTCGTATTAATTTTTAAACAGGAATTAAAAAGAAAAGTAAATAAACCTTAATTAAATAGGAATAAATAACTAAAATATAATAGCATGTTACTCAAATGTATTAAACTATAAAAATTAATATTATTACGGATTTAACTAATATATTTTATTAATTATAAAATCAATAAAAAAAAACATTTATTTTTTTAATTTTGAAGATTTAATATACTAAGCAAATATTTACTTTTAACTGACTAGAAGAATAAATGCATAAAGCAATACATTAAATTCTTATTTAAATCAGCAATTCCATTATTAAATTTATTTTCATATCTGAATTTGATAAAACAAATTAAACTTCAGAACTACTGAATTGGGTCTGATCCGGTTGTAAATATTATAACGAATCCATGATTTTCTAGCGAGGATCTTTTGATGATAAATCCAACGTACTTGTTTCTAAATTTTATGATCTTGAATAAATTTCATACATTTTGTCATTTTTAAATTTTATAAATCTTGCGTGAAACATTTGCAATTATATTTTATAGACGGTCGCACTAGATCTACAGAGTGGTAAATTGGAATTACAATGCTTTTAATCAAAGCAAATTCGTTCTATTCTCTTCGAATGGACAAATCTTAATGCATTCAATGTTATTGCTTCTAATGATCCCACATATTTCTGCCTTCACAATCCCTGCAATGGTACTCTTGACATCGCACTTCTTAAAAATTTAAACGCCGGGCCTGCTTCTTCTATCAACGATCTTTCCAGTGATCATAACCCTGTGATAGTTGAAATCTCTCATAATTCATTTACGCTCTTCCTCAATAGCATAATCACAACTACCAATTTTAATATTCTTACTAAAATTCTCTCTCAAAGCATTCCTGGTAATCCAGTCATCTCCAATATTCAAGATATTGACAAAATAATTGATAAATTCAACTATGCTGTTACTTCTGCTATCAACCTTGCTAGAAAATCTAAAGAACTCAGTACACCACACCAAAACTTCCTACTGAAATCACCTCTAAAATTGCGGAAAAAAACAGAATTCGAAAATTATGGCAAGATACCAGGTTTCCTCCGTTCAAGCAATCCTCAACAAGCTTCAAAAAGAAATAAAGCAAATGATTCACAAATTAAAAATGACAGATGGAATGAATTTTCAGTATTAGGCCTAAATCCAGAAGATAATTCTCTCTTCAAAATTAACAAACATTTTACCAAAAAATATCCCAAAATTCCTCCACTGGTTGATCCTCGGGTCCTATATTCTCACCTTCTGATAAAGCGAAATCTTTTGCTGAAAACCTTGAACTCTCCTTTCAAGAAAACACTGAACCTTGCGATTACTCACAAATTGAGCATGTTGAAAATACAGTAACTTCCTTTCTTGCTGATCATCAAAATTATCATAACAATATTTTTTTTCTCCATCTGACATAATTAATTTAATCAAGAATCTCAACATTCAGAAATCTTCTTGACCTAACAACATTCCAAATAAAGCCTTAATGTGTCTCCCCCTTAATGCCATTACTCATCTTGCAAAAATCTACAACAGCTGTACTAAATATCACTACTTCCCTCCTATCTGGAAAAAAGCAAATAACATCATGTTCTCTAAACCTGGCCAAGATAGGAAATTTCCTCAAAATTATCGGCCCATCAGTCTCCTTAGCTGTGTAGGAAAACTTTTTACGAAAAACTCTTAGTGAAACATATTACTTCTTTTTGAGATAAAAATTCCATAATTCCAGCAGAACAATTTGGATTCCGTCAACATCACTCAACTTGTCATCAACTTCTACATGTCACCAATATCATCACTGAAAGATATAACTATAAATTTTTACAGGTGTCTTTCTAGATGTCAAAAAGCTTTCGATCGACTGTGGCACGATGGACTGATCTACAAAATAATCAAACTTCAATTTCCAACTTGGATTACACTTATCATTATAAATTATCTTAAAAATAGAACCTTTCAAGTTCGACTTCATAATGAATTCCCCACAATCGGTCGTATTAGTGCTGGTACACCTCAAGGAAGCGTGTTTAGTCCTTTTCTCTACAATATCTTTACCTACGACTTTCCTCAATGCACTAACATTTCCACTTGCCTATTTGCTGACGATTCTACTGCTCTTGCCCAAGGTACTTCTATTCTTTATGTCATCAATACTCTTCAAAATTTTCTGAATATCCTAGAGGATTGGCTAACTAAATGGCGCATCGCAATTAATGTCTCTAAATCTCAAGCCATCATTTTCCAAAAGGACACGCCAGACAACCCTATATTAATCTCTCCCTTTTTGATCAACAAATTGAATGGGCAACTAATATTAAATATCTCGGCTTAATTATAGACAATAAACTTACGTTTCGAGCTCATATTCAAAAATCAAAGAAAAATGTTGGGAAAAATTTTATCTCACTCTACCACTCATTAATAAATTTTCTAAATTAACTTTGTCAAACAAACTTCTTCTCTACAGACAAGTTCTTAGGCCTATCTTTACCTATGCTGCCCCAATCTGGGGTCTAGCTGCATAATCTAACAGGAAATATGTACAAATTATTTAAAACAAACTTCTTCGTATCATCACTGGTGCACCCTGGTTTGTCCGCAACTCTACAATTCATCAAGATTTAAAAAATTGATTCTATTGACAACTATATTACTAAACTTTCTAGAAATTTCTTCAATACCATTGCTACTCATGAAAACCCTCTCATCAAGGCACAAACTATATTTACGCAATTGAATGGAAAATACAAGTATCCTTTCTCTACTTCTAAATGGAATCGAAGCCTCAAACCATCGTAATTTCCTGCTCACTTCTCGCTTTTTAGACATTTTACTTCAACGCATATTTACTGATCATAAATTTCTTGATTGATTCACTGATGATTTACATTTTTCTTACTTTCTTCTTTTTTCTCTCAAATCATTCGATTACTATTATCTATTTATCATGACTTTTCTTTCCTACTGCCTTCACATACCATTGAGTAGATGAACGCTTCTGCGTTCAGGCACGACATCTTTATTCAACAATGATGATCAAAGCAAATTCCTACAAAAATAATTTAATAACATCACAAAATATAATTAATTGCAAAAACAAATCATGAAAAAAATTCGTTTATTTGAAACAAATCCCAAGAAGATTTGAATAGCCATTGAAAATCCTTAAAAACATTTCATTCACATTATTAATTATTAATACAAAAACCTCTGAGACCACCATACTCTGTCAACAGAAAAATATCGGAATAATATTCCTATTCTGAACTACATTTTTAATATAATCTCAATTTTATATTTTCTTATATCTCAGTTAACTCGTTTATTTTTCCCAATTGTGCAATAAATAAATTGTTTTTGTTCCCACTTGTTTTTCTCGATGTTTTGCTTCTCACTTGTTTTTCTCTTTTCAATAACTGTTTCTCATTCGTGCAATAATTAAAACTGTATATTATTAAATGCCATTATCTGATTTGATTGAACTGTTATCGTGTCATTCATGCAGGGCCGATTGTTTCACTTTTCCTATAGGCTAACTAGGCTTCAGCCTAGGGTCTCAAGATCAAAAGGGGTCTACATTGAAATTGTTAGCAAAATTAGAATTACACTATTCTAAAACAGTAAACACTAAATCACTGAATCAAAAATAAGGAGAAATTCTACACATATGACGAATAAACAAACATAACAATGTATTAGTTAAGATCAACGCGTTCGGCTCATTGGGTCTGGAAAATATATTGGGGAATATATTTTAAACATAGATTCGGTGGCAGGGTCAGAGAAAGGGTCGTTAGCGCTCTTTACGCAAAATCAAAATAGAGTTGTTTTTCATCAAAAAACAAAACAAAAAAAAAAATCTCTTCATGTATATTTCAATATTTTATTAAAGATCCTAATAGAAAAATCAGTACGTAATATTAAATTTACTCTCAGAATTTTTACAGAACTAAATATAAATATCAAAATTTCGAGTTTTTAAACTATCCATTGCTGACAAATTAATCTTGTAATCTTGTTGTGTTAAGATCTTGTAATAATCTTAAACCTAAATAATTTTTTGTAATCTTTAATTTTGAAAATAATTTTTTTCTTCATGTTGGATTTGTATTAAGAGTAAATAACATTTTAATGATGAGCTGTATTTTGAGAATTACTGCCAAATGAGTTTTATAAATATAACTTCAAACATCAAGTCGATTTTTGACTTGACATCATTCACTACCAGGATAACTTTTGGCACAGGCATAGTACTTCATATACTTTTTTCTATTTGTATCTTTAACATTGTAGATCAAATTAAATTGAATGTAGATCGAAATTTTTTTTTGTATGTTTTTGTAAATCAGTTTCATCAATTTATTAAATTTGACAAAAAACTTGAGCTGGTCTATATGTTTTCCATAAACTCTAATAAAAGTTGGATTTTTTTTTCTAATTTTTAAAAATAATGAAATTAAATTTCTTCAATTAATTTTCTACCATAATACAAATGTATTCTTAATTTCGCATTATATTGGTGCCCTCATGCCGTAATGCATGTCAAACAAAATATACTTTGATCGAAATTGATATTGCGTGATCTTTTTTTGTCTAATATTTAAAAAATAATGAAATCAAATTTCATTAATTAATATTTATCACAGCAAAAATGTATTCTTATTTTTGCACCATATTGGCGTCTTATGCCTTGATGTACACCAAATAAAATGTAATTTGATTAAAAACGAGGTTATGTATTCTTGCCTAGTGATTATATTTCTACGATTTAGACGTGATGAATAAACAATTGTTATTTTCTAACACATTCTTATTGCTTTTTTTTTTTTTTTGTATCAGCAAGAAATACAGTAATTCTCTGTATTGCATGAGCAAAATATCAAACATAAGCTGACTGGGCCAATGAAGAATTTGGCATTCTTCGATCAATACAGTATTGTTTTGGATGGCGGATAATTTAGAATAATGGAAAAAATCTTGGATAAAATTCTGTCTTTTGAAGCGAATCTCCCATCCAGTGGTTTTCAAACTTTTTAATTTCTCACCTCTGTTAACAATAAAAATTCGGTGGCGGCCTTTACATTTTCATTTTTAAATATCTTAGTAATTTTAATATTTTATTCATTGCATTTATATCTGCAAATTTAGAAAAACATATTCAATCAACAAGAATATTAAATTTTGAAATTAATCAATACAAGCGTTGTAATGCAATGATAAATACTTAATAATCATTTCTTACAATATAAAATAAAATAATAAATTAATAAAACATTTAAATTCCGTGGTTACTTTAAAATGAATGTACTTGAAAGATTTATTTTTCTTCTGACGTGCACGTACGAATCTGAAGAGATTATTCAGAAACTTTTTGTTCTTATTTATATTTGATATGTTTTTATAATAAGATATTAAGTGCTTTTGAATTTAAACTTAAAAATTTAATACTAATCAGAAAAATAATTTTGAAATTAACAATGATTAAAGTTTGTGTTTAAACATATATCATAAGCATATTTTTATTAATTTTTTTCAAAGCTTGTGGATGAAATGATTTTCATCAAATTATTAATTTATTATAAACTTCTTCTTTTAGGCTATTGAACTATGGAATAAATGGTTTTATATGTTTTTTATTTATGCAATTATTCTGGGTTGTTTTTTTTTTATATTTGGGCTATTATTATGGAACTATGAATAAAAAGGCTTTCTCATTTTATTTTGACAGTTTGCTGTTTACCTGTCAATGTATGGGCAATGAGGTTGTATGGGTTAATTTTTTATGTATTTTGTCAGACAGAAGAGTTGTAATATGGCAGGAGAAAGAAGGTAGTATAAAATTCAGTTATGTTTCCTTGGATACATTGTTAAGTAATATAAGTTGTAAATAAATACAGAATCAACCAAAAAGCGAAATGAAACTGTTACATTCCCGATTCGTACAAAACTATAATACTTTTATTTAAAAGAAAGACTCCCTACCTTACTGACTCCTCATATGTACAACCCCGTTGTCTAAACTTTATTTATTGAGGAAGGAAGAATATTTGAGCTATCCAATTGCTTAGAGGAAATACCTTCCTACCTTATTGACCCCTCAGTGTTGACTTTTCAACAATATTTTTTTTTTTTAATTAGCTGACCGGCATTCAATTAACTCAACTCAACTGGTGAAATATGACCCGATATTGCTCAGTTATAGAAAATCAAACATTTTTAGTTTTCATTCATGAAATTAAAATGTTCATGAATATCTCCATCATCCTTAAATTTATAATTCATTTTATTTTTCATATTAATTTCTCTGATAAAAAAAAAAAGTAATTTACGACAAATTTTTCAGATTGCCGACGTTTTGGTAAATATTATTAGAGGAAAAAAAAAGGCGAAAAGAGCAAAGGAATTTAGAGGAAATCTCAAATGCAGATTCAAAACATTGATAAAGTTTAAAAACTATGGTTTGTATAATTGCAGAAGGAAAATTTTATTTATATTTGTTTACTTATAAATATTATTCATAAGTCTTATTTAATAGAATATTTGAACGAATCAAAAAATATATTTAAAAAGAACATAATCGCGTAAGCTACAAGAATTTAATATTTGAAACAATTAACTTTCATTTAACATTCAACTCATTAATTTTTAAAAATTAACTAAAAATCTAAATTAAGCTTCCAGATGGTGCAAAATATCAACATGTAGCGTGAAGCACACTGCGAGGTAGAAAATGGTTTTTGTTTAACTAAAAATAATTAGAATTTATTCTTATTCTTCTATTAGAATTTAATCATAATTTTTTTTGTCTAGGCACAATGTTAAAAATTATTAACTGCAGAGAAAAAAATTAAAATGCTAAGTGTTATAATTCTTTAAGATACATTGGAATACCGCATACACACACACACACACATATATACAAGCCTACATATACATATACAAGCCTACATACCCATACACACACACATATATATACATACATGCATATACACACACACACACACACACACACACACATATATATATATACATACATACATGCATATACACACATACACACACACACATGCATATACACACATACATACACACACACACATATACATACATGCATATACACATACATACATGCACACACACACACACACATATTTATTTCCACACACACACATGAATTAAAACATTAAAGGTTTTATACATGATGTATTTAGGTTTGTTTGATTCCACATAAAACTTATTTTACAAGAAAAATATTTCATTAAATGCATTCTCCTCATTCTCAAAAATTGGGACGTAAGAGTCATGTAAAGAAAAAGAATATTTCATTTTTTTAAATTAAATTTTTTTTATTCAATTTCAAAAAACAACACAATAATTTAAATACAAATAAAAAACAAAAATAAAGATAAAAAACAACAAGTGAGTGCCAATGAAAGAAGTGTGAGAGTTCAGTAAAGATTTAGAGCATGTTACTTAAAAAAAGAAATTCTGCTGGATGCTTACATGATTTACTTGAATCTTAGAAAAGTTGATACTAAAAGTTTCATAATAAAATATAAAATAAAATTTGATTTTATAGAATAAATGGTCGAGACAATGGGGTATTTTTTTGTATGACGTTATGTGGAGAACTCAAAGTTTACAAAATGTTAGCTGGTTCAATGCTTTGCAGGTGAGGGCAAGTGTCTTTTAAGTTTCTTTGTTGGTATCACCCAAAGCTTGAATGATGATGCTATTGGCTACTTCCAAAGTCTTGCGCCAGGCTTCTTCGGCAGTGGCATCCATGAGGCTCGGTCCTAGAGCTTCCTTCAGAAGGTTTATCACTACTACTGCGAGATTCTGAAAATAAAAATTTGATCATATTATAATTAGAATGCATCTTGGTATTTTGCATTAAGAAATTTTTAATATGAGTACTTATAAAATTAATAAATTTCTTTAAGTCATATATCTAGCTCATATTTAAGGCTCGTTCCCACCTAGACGTGAGGCGGGGACGCGTCAAGCGGCAGGGAAGAAAACCTTTCGCCCCTTTCACACCGAAACTTCAGAAATCGCTTTAAGCCCGTGAAGTTCCAGTCACTTCTACTAGATGGCAGATCTACTATGGCTCAGTCCAAGTCACATGACGCGGCAAGCATTTGAGAGTAGAAAGTTGGTCAACTCGAAGCGGTGGATTTCAACCGATTTCAGGTGAACGCAGTGAGGCTAGTGATTGGTCAACGCTTCACGCTTCAACGCCTTAGTGTGAACGAGCCTTTAGGAGTATGTAATCATCTATCAGTTTAATGAGATGAGAATAGCAAACATGATGCAAAAATTGAATTAAAAAAATACCCCTAATTTTGGAAAACTATATGAATAGATTAATAATGTAATAAGGTATTATATGACTAAATAGAATATTAAAAGAGCTGATTCAGTTGGTTTACGCATGATATTCATATGAATCATACATCTAATCGATATTTAGGACTATGTAATCATCTATCAATTTAATGAGATGAGAGTAGTAAACATAATGTAAAAATTGAATTCAAAAAAAAAATATCAATAATTTTGGAAAACTTTTTGAATAGATTAGTAATACGATATGGTACTGTATGACTAAACAGAATATTCAAAGAACTAGATGTTGTTTAAGTTGAGTTAAATTGGTTCAGTTGGGTATGCATGAATCATACATATATTCGGATATTTAAGACAGCTGCACACTAAAACATCTTTTTTGGCTAAATCAGTTATCTTCAGCAAAAGGAGGAGGACATCATTGAGAAGATGGTATTGAGGAGGATTGTTTAACTATTAAAACAAAAAAATCGAACAGTTTGGCCACAGATAGAAATACTTGATATCATCTCGTTAAGGTCTTGGGCCACTCTGAACTGTCGCCATGAATGATGCTGATGATTATATACTATAACTAACATAAACGAAATATTGAAATAGCTTTCTGGACTTTCAGTTAATTCCGAAGTGCATATCCAAAGGAATCCTTCACATGTCGATATTAGTGGCAACGAGATTACGGATTATCCAGCAAAGGTTGCTTCTTCGGAGACTTCCCAGTCCGATATGCTTCGCACTTATAGTGAGATGCTCTCCGAGTTTGGAAAGACAATTGAGGATCTCTGAATAGTCATCTAGTCCAAGGGTCTCCAAACTTTCCAGCCTTAGGGCCATACTGTTTACTCCATAAGTACCAAGTGCCAACACCGTTTTAATTTTTCTGCCCTTATCTATAATTTCTAGACCAGTCGCCGAGTACGCGCTCTGAGAGAGCATATATACTTGCTAACTACAAACTATTGTCAGTGAAAAATCACAATTACATAAATCTCATTAGTATTTTTTACAAGTGGATACCCCGCGGTTTCATTCGTGTTAATTTAGCTTTTCCGTTCCTGAGGGATTTTCTGGATAAAAAATCACATGTTTGATTCAGGATATATACATTCCAAACATCGATATACATACATATGCGTTACTATTTACCCCAACATAACTACCGAGGGTAACCGCGGGATGTTCACTAGTTTATAAAGTTCGTGGGATTCATTTCAATAATTTGTTAGTTGTTATGTTTAAGTTAAATTAGATTATGCTTGTCATTAAGTTTTACCTAGCAAGTAAATAAAAACGAGTTATTATCATTCTGTGTTTTTTATCCAACTTATTACAGCAACAATAAGCTATTCGCTATCGCGGGCCGGATTGATGACACTGGCGGACCGGATTTGAGCCGTAGTTTGGAGACCAATGATCTAGTACATGACTGGTACTCGAGAGATCGCCCTGGTTGTGCCCTGATTTGGGGGCATAGAAGCCAACAAACTTGCTTATCACGTTTTGCCAGTGAACATTTGAAGAGTCTCACCTATGAACAAGGGCAGCAGATTTTTGGGACCTGTACCAAATGTAAGACTGCTCAAGCATCGCCCTCTCATATTTTAAACCGTATTGATTTTACATTGGACGAAGTTTTACCTGAACTTCTATTCTTGGAATTTTTAGAGGTTTATGGACTTATGGATTTGGTCTAATAGCTAGACCACATCGGGAAAGCAAAAGAAACAAAAATGAAATAACAGGAAAACAATAAAAATATTAATAAACATTGCTTATAAACATTGTGTACGAATATGAAAAAGTTCAATCTATGGTGTTTAAAATAATAAATGTTATTGCTTAGAGTGAAGGGACAAGTGTAGAGATTTCAATAAATATTTCAGTAATAATAATAGTTTCTTGTGATGATTAATGATTCAATTTCTTCTTTAATACTTTTTAAATTAATGATTTTTCAACTTGTTCATACATGAGTTGTATGAATATAATCGCAACCGTGTGTTAAATTATTCAAAGAGGATCTTAGATATCATGGTAAAGAAATACCATGATTCTATTAGTAGTTCTCGGGTTTCTCCGCAAGAATTGAATCGTTTGAGGTATGTTGGAAAAGGACTATGACCACATGCAACTATAATTCCTTCTCCGAGAAGAATTCTACGATTTTTAAAACTTTTAATTATAATTTCCTAAATATTTTGTATTATATAGATTGCTGTTGTGACAGTCTTGTTTGGCAGTACAGAAAAAAAAAAAAATATTTGATTAATTTTGATGCTCGGGATATCTCAGATGGACAGAAGGTGCTAGATGTGAAACTCACCTGAAAATGGTATCCGGATATTTTCCTGGGCTGGTGACTCTCTCCGGTCTTCTGCAGCACTTGAATCAGACTCTCCACGTCGTTGAGGTTGTCCACGATGGAGTTGAGGGCGTACATGACGGAGAGGGCGTGGCCCAGCAGCTTCTTGTTGCTGCCCAGCTCTGCTATGGGGACGTCGGCGAAGTCCTTGAACATCTTCTGGTAGTCGGGGTGCGCTTCGAAGAACCTAAGACAGAAAGAAAATTAGTCTAGGAAAGAAAAGTACTGGAATGTCTACAAAATAGAGATAAATCTCAGTTCAAACTTTTCACTTTACTCCTCCCATATTCACAATCATTATCAAACGTCACGGGACCTGATGGGATATTATGCAGTCACAATGCTGCACAATGCACCGCTGAGTCACAATTTCCCCTCCAATCCTTTTTGTTTGTTTCTACTGTTTATTTTATTTATTACCTTCTTAAAAATTATAATAATATAAAAAAATATATATGCATACATTTTTTTTATTAATTAATAAAAAATATAAATAATTGATGGATAATAAATAATTATAATATATATATTTCTCTTTTTCTATCTAATCAATGAGCTTAAAGCTTAAGAAACTTCTCTCATTCACAAAGCAGGAGATAGAGGTTGCTAAACAACCAAGGTTCTCCGTCAATCTGGCAAATCATCAATCGTCAGGTTTTGATTTGAGTCCCGGCGGTGCCATATATGTTTGTAGTGGTTCGAATCCACTTTAAACCGTAGGTTCCGGTCTAATAGGATCGTAGAGCGTTGCGGGGATAGTGTTACTCAACGTCCGTAGCTTATCTTCAAGCTACACGCATCCCCTGGATAGTGCTAAGTGAGTGAGTAACGTCGGTGCAGCCCTTGCTTATGGTATAAAGATTAACTGTCAAAGTATTTGCCAGTTGCATTAGAAAAAAAATCATCAAACGTCACAGTAGATGTGTTTCATTTATTTGATGCTAGCTGTTTACCCTGGCGTTGCCCAGGTATTTAATTTGAGTGTCGAAAGGATGAGAATCCTGAAAACTCCAAACAAACAGCCTGACTATCTATGCGAGATATTTATACACTATCCATCGAGTCTTCTTGTTTTTGAAAGTCATAATTGCTTAGCACGCTAGCAATATATTAACCTTTGTCTTTTTGAAAGCCTATTACTCCTATTATGCCTAGCCTAAAAGTCAGCGCTGCTTTTCATTTATAATTTCACTTTCTACCCCAAGTTCAGAAAAAAAAAAAAAATTGAAGTTTTTGGATGCTAACATCAATTTTATCTATTACTATATATTTTATCAAGCAATAACATCCAAAACGTATAATTTTAATTTCAAATTCATAATACGAAATAAAATAAGAGCAACGTGAGAATTTGGATTTTTTGAAATAAAGTTTTGAAGATCAAATATGCACGATTTCATTTAACGTCTTAATGAAGTCGAGAGTTATTCGAAAAAAGAAATTTGATACTTCAGTGGTTTCGTAAACAGCATGCAATCGTGTTGTTAATTGTGAAATAAATTATTTGCTTTGCAAATCATTATTATTATTTTTTATGTTTCTGACGTAATATGATTTCTGGTTTTAATGAATATGCGAATACAGAAGTGTTTGCAATTCTTAAAAAATGAAAAGAAACATTTTATCTAAAAATGTTTACATATTTTAAAAGGACACGTTTATTTACATACTTTTTTTTAGATTATAATATTTACTGTAATATGCCGAAAATATAATTAATAACAAAAGGCAGAAAGAATTGAGATTAAAAAATTTTGATTATAATTCCGACTGCTTAGCAATTTGAGCTGAAGTCAGTCGATACTAGAAAGACAGATGTAACAGATTAAGCGTTACTCAGAGTGTAGCCAAATAGGACGGTTTGGTTTGTCGCTCTACGGTCATTTTGTGCACACTTTGGGTTACTTAGATCGGGACCTACAGTTTATCGTGGAATCCGAACCACTAACAAACATCCATGTCACAGCCAGGATTTGAACCTGAAGCCTTTTGAATATAATAAGGAGAAATCAAGAATATTTTTGTTTGAATACAGTTTAAACCACACTTATGCTATTAAATGTTTTGAGTGACAATGAGCCAAATCAATATTTTTTTCAATGTATTTATATTTAGCAGAATTGAGAGAATCTATTATTGCATAAATGCGCCAAATTTGGCGAATTTTTTCAGGAAAATGAAAAATGTTGGCTAAATTTACTGTTGCCGAATTTGGTGAATTTTTGAAAAGAGTGAAAATGATGATTAAATTTACTTTTGCCAAATTTGGCGAATCTTTTGAAAACAAACATTTTTCACTCTTTTCAAAAGTTAATTTAACAAAATTTATAGTTGCCAAATTTGGCGAATTTTCGAAAAGAGTGAAAAGTGTTGGTTAAATTTATTGTTGCCAAATTTCACCGAAGAAATAAAAGAAAAATACCTTTTTAAAAAGTATTTTTAAAAATAATTTTATGTGATAAATAGTACATAAAATCGATTCAAAAATAGTGTTTTTATTCAAAATTAATTTATAATTAACAATCGATTAAATAAAAAATGAATTATTAAATTTCAAGATTGATAAACAAATTTTCAATTAAAGAAATTTTAAGTAGTTTTTAATTACTGATTAAAATTAAATAAATAATTAATTTTAATTATTTAATTTTGATTTTAATTTGTAAATTCCTTAAAGTAAGATAAATAATATATTTTATATCACGCCCAGAGAAATTGTCAAGTAGAGTTTATCACTATAAAAAGAAGAAAAGAAAACTATTTGAAATATCAACCTTCATTGAGATGCGCAAACCAGGAAGGTAAATACTTCAACTTGGTTGATTCACCTGTCAGCAACACGCTTGTTCGATGACTGCGCAATTCGTCTAATCAACCAATCACCGATAAAAATTGAAGGACGAGTTTTAAAATATTTAATCAAAATCAAAATTATCAACTTTTATTTTTTTACAAAGTATAGTGTGACAGCCTAGTGTTTCAAAACAATTCTGAATTAAAAGAAAAATATTCTATTAGTATTTTAAATATTTTATTTATTTTGAATGCCCACCAACGCGACCTACATAATTCATCATCAGAAAACGGCAAATTATCTAGCAAATTCAACGTTATCCAGAGTGTACTGCGAAAAGGTCTGATACATTTCAATCACATTTCTCTACCACAATTTCAACCTCCAGAGTTGGTAAATGAGAGTTCACATCCTCTAATTTTTCTTAAACCTAAAGGAAGGAATTTCTGGCCAACAGATTTATCAGCGTGTTTTCAAGCTTCTCTCGTTGGATTTCGAATTTAAATGGTCTCATGGAAGGTGGGAAAGGGGTAGCAGCTTCTGTTGTGAGGGAGCACCCGTATGTAGAAATCTGACTTGGCTACGTGATGCTGAATAAGGAGGGCAGTGCCTTCCGGAAGAACTTTTGGGAGAACTACTCCACATTTGCGTAACCTATGGGGAGGGGGGATCCGGAAAACTCCTACCATCTAGTCCGACTCACGAGGCAAGATGCTGAACATCCCAAACGCCATCGAGACTCCTCGTTTTTGAAACAGTGTCTACAACAAAGCCGCCAGCGGATTGAAACTCCGTCCTAATGCTCACCAATGGCGCGCGTAGTCACTAGGCCACGAGTCGGGCTATTTCATCACATGAATGTAATATACAATTTTTGAAATAATATGTGTAAATAATCACACTAAAAATTGAATAAAAACGACTTCAGTATTTACAAGTTATATAAAAAAAATTTAAAAGGAAAAACAATCAATATTAATTTAAAAATTTAAAAGATTTATTTTTGACGTGAAATTAATAATAATAATTAAAGGGGATCAATTTACCGATTTTTTTTTCTCGACTACTTCTTAAAGGAGTTAGGGCCCCGAATATAAGAACCATTGCACTAGACCATGCTTTATAAATTAATGGTGATTTGAATTTGAATACTGTTGCACGATGTGCATATAGCGTGCAAGATACACTATGTTCATAAGACACTATGTTTAACGTGTATATATATATAAAACATAATTTATAATTTAATGCATTTTTGTGCATTATTATATTACTATATTATGAACTAATGGTGATTTGAACTTTAATACTCTTGCACGATATGTATGTAGCGTGCAAGATACACGATGTTCATAAGACATTATGTTTAACATTATAAATATATAACATAATATAATGTATTATTATACATTATTTATACACATAGCATATTTCGCGTACAAGAAGGCTAAGATTCAAATAGCATGGTTAGCATTCATTGCAGTCACAAAAGCGAGAAGACTTTGTCTCGGTTATGACAGCTTATCTTCGTATCGGCTGTTGAACTTCTTGGGGGGGAATTGTCCAGATTTTCTCTCTTACGATATGAAAATGAGTGTTATCATCATCTTTCTACATCCGTCAGAGAGTGTTACTCAGTATTAACGATTAATTTTCAGAAATGTCAAATTGTACTTATTTTTTTAAGCTCAACTTGACATTTCTGAAAACTTCCAAATTCTGTAAATTAACTATTTCTTCTGACATCAAATTGGCGAAAATATTGCTTTTTTTAAACCTAAGTATGTTAAATAGCTTAAAATTGACTAGTCAATCATCAGCCTTGGAAAATGAGATTGATCATCGCTTCTCAAAACACAAATCGATCATACTTCGAACTAAATTTTAAGTTTTTCCAAGTTCGCAACACAGATGTGTCACAGAAACAGTTGCACCCAGTATCGAGTATGAAAAAGGGACAAGAAACACATGAAACTTCGCAATTGATGATGCTGAAGTTGGTTACAGAAGTCCCATTAATCATATAAAAGAAGAAAAAAAGAAGAAAAGAAATTAACAAGAAGAAAAAAGCATATGACATCCCAGGAACCGACCCACTCGGTTAATCCAAACATCATTTTGGCCCGCCATAAATAACCTTAATTGTTGACATTGTCACTTTCGTCTTGACACCACGGCCTTGGCTTAGCATTAATAACAAAATAAGCAGAATATATCGTTTCTATTTGTGGTACACCGTAGTTTCAAAAAATAAAAATAATAAAGTAAAAGTTCACCTAAGCTAGGTTGCGAAACATTTTTCACGCGAAACACGCGTTTTAAAACTTCATCTGCTTGCTATAATTCATCATTGTTTTTTAAAAATGTTTTGGATCATAAGTTGTTATAATATTTTTTTCTATTTATCAGTGGGTTTTTTCTCAGTTGAACATCATGTTTCATTCTTGTAAGCTACGAACTGTCTATACACATCATCATCATACAAATGAGCGAGACACTCAGCCATTCTAATGTAACTATTGGGCGTAGGGTTAACAACCCTACACCATAAAAAAGTAGGCCAGTAGGCAGAGAGGCCTTGGCCCACCATGGGTTGTTGCGCCACTAAAGAAGAAGATTTATTGCATATATTGAAATGATTCAAACAATTTTTAATTCAAGGCATTATAAAATTCAGTAGCGATTTTCATAATTTTCTCAGAAAAATAATTTAGCAACATAATAAAGCTTATTATTTTACAAAATATGATAATAATTTAGATAAGAGTTAAGTTATGCATAAAAGAATACAAAATAAAAATTTGTCGTAAGAATAGTACATAGATAATGGTTTTGGTTTGCCACTCTACAGTTATTTTTTGCACGCTTTGGACTAATTAGACTGGGACCTACAGTTTAAGGTGGATTCTGAACCCCCACAAACATCCACGCAAACGACAGGATTCGAACCTGAAGCCTGTTGTACCAAAGGCCAGAGCGCTAGACAATTGGCCATCAGGCCGCAACGTGGATAATGGAATGCCAACAACAAATGTTGTATAGAAAAGCCAATCATACAATAAAGAAGATATTAAGTTCCTTTCAGTTTATACTTCAGAAATTGTAAATTTCGAAATCTGAGATCATTCGCCAATAAAATGACAGACGTACAGCATATTCAGCGTTTGCCAGAATGTTAGCACCTCCATTTTGCTATTAATAAATTCCCTCAAGAGTAGCATAAGTAATTTCTCCTTCAATTTTAATGAAAGGGCCTTCCTGCCTACAGATCCATCCAAAAAGTCATATATATTTTTTTTTTTGTTGTTGTTGTTGTTTGACTTCAGTCCAATCTGGCTTCCCTAGTCCTGCAACCCAACGCTTTATCTACAAAAACCATATCAAAACTCAGAAGCAGAGTGCTTTAGTTTTGCTACATCACGATAGACATAGTTGTAATTGCACGTCATGATTCAGACACATTACGATTAATTTGATATCAGTTTTGTTGACATGTTTTACTTTAAAAATCCTTTCAAAACGCAATGGTAAAAGGTATAACAAGATTAAATCTATAATGGAATCATCTACACCTTTATTAACATTCCAATGCAACATTTCCTTCATAGATAGTGGAAATTTTCGATGCAACCTTTCCTTCATAAATTGAGGGAACTTTCAAAGCTACATTTACTTCAACTCACAACTTTATCACATCATGTACATTGTTATACAAGTGGAAAATTTCGATTTACAATTATTACACCATATATAATATCCTACAGGTGAGAATTTTAGATTCAAGATTGCTACACTATATATCGTACAGGTGGGAACTTTATATTCAATATTATTACATCATAAATATTATCCTATAAGTAGGAATTTTTTGTTTTAAATATTTAACCCGGAAAAAATAATTTAATCTATACTGTTGATGTCGTTTCTTATCCCACTTCGTCGACAGCAACATCTAAACCAAGTCCATGAACCCGTGTGTTCTCATGGAAGGAGGGAAAGGAGGGCAGATTCTGTTGTGATGGGCAGCCTAACGGCCAATTGGCACCACAGGCTTCAGGTTTGAATCCTGGAGTTGATATGGATGCTTGTTAATGGTTCAGAATCTACGTTAAACTGTTGGTCCCGATCTAATTTGCCCAAAGTGTGCATAAAATGACCGTAGAGAGACAAACCAAACCAAAATCTGTTGTGATGGAGCATCCGTATGTAGAAGTCTGACTTGGCTCCATGTCGCTGAAGAAGACGGACAGTTAAAAAAAAACTACCCCATATTTGCATATCCTATTGGAGAAAACTCGGAAAACTACCAATAGGTAATCCGACTAACACGGCAAAATACTGAACATTCCACGCGGCTTTTTTTTTTAAGCAGTGTGTAAACCAAAGCCCTAATGTTGACTAGCTACGCATGTTGCCACTGAGTCACGAGTCGGGCTTGATCTATACTAAAATTATAGAGCGCATATCTATATGTTACCGCTAAAAAATTGAACTTAATTTTAATATTTTCTAAAACTTTGTTCATAAATGACTTTTTAATTGAAGCTTTATTTGAAAAATTGATCAACTTATAAATAAATATGATTAAATAAGAAAAATTATTATGCACCATTTTTGAGCAATTTTTAACTAAAACCGAATGTGATTTCAAATACAACAATTAATCCGTTATTTGTTTCACGAGTCTAAATTAAATATCTAATCTGAAATAGAATAAAATAACAATAATAATAGATATCAAAATTTTCTTCTCCTGAACTTTTTTTTTTATCTTAAACAATACGTTCGCACCATGCTGATGACATATTTTGAAAAGGCAAAGAATATAAATATTTGCCCAGATCTCAACTATCTTTGACAAATAACACTCAGTAGCCACCTCTGATAATGAAGCTGTCACATAGAAAATGTCTAGCTCACACAATATATTTAGGAGATATAAATATTATTATCTTTGAGTGCGAAAAGAATTTTGGCAATAAAATATTCTAAATAACTCTCTAAAAACACTCGCCAACTCTCGTTGTTTTTGCAAAATCAAGAGTTAGGGTAAAAAAAAAAAAATCTCGAATTGAAATTCCAACAAATGATGGTGGAAAATAAATGGCTATATCAAAAACAATTTTTCCTAAAGGATTTATTTTTCCCTTTTGTATACCATAAACAGTCGTCCAATGAGTAATGAAGAGAGGGCATTAAATATTCTAATAAATGATAAATAATAAATATTCTAATAAATTATACGTAGAATATTTTATTAGAATATTTATTAATAAAATATTCTAAATAACTCTTTAAAAAGCGCTCTCCAACTCTCATTGTTTTTTGAAAAATAGAGTGCTTCAGTAAAAAATGGCATTAAAACTCCAACAAATGATGCTGGAAAATAAATTACTATTCCAAAAATAATTTTCACTAAAGAACTAATTTTCCCCTTCTGTATACCATAAATTGTCCTCCGACGAGCGATGAAGTGAGGACACTGTATTTAAAAGGAATTTTTAGTGATAACTAGGGGTAAATACCTAATGCCCTTTTTTAGGGCTTTCTTACATATTACTCTTTGAGAATTGACTCGTTATTCACATACTATGCAAGACCGGAAAACTCCCACCAGACAGTTTGGCCATCGATTTCAAACGCTTACACAGACGACATTCATTCTACTCGTTTCTGAAAGCTCCTATCACTACTGAAGCTAAATTTCGAACCAAGCACCATTGCTTTAAAAACGAAAAGATAGCGATGGCGATTGTGACAAAGCGTGTCGCACCAATAGTCAAGCTGCCTGGGGCGACTATTCGGGGGTTCATCGCCCACCCCACGCAAATGCTGGGCATTCACTCGTAAAATTCTCTTCTCACCGGAAGTCAAGGTCATCCCTTTTTACGCTCGTCAGTGGTCTGTTTTTGGTGGAACACAACGCCCACGAAAACACGCAAATAAAAATCACGGTTTCCACCTGTAACCGTGTTCCGCCTACGCACTGCAAGAGTGCCTCTTTCGGCGTCCCGATGAAAATTTAAACTAGCATCGAACCTCCTGTCCGAGATTGGTTTGGTTTGGTCCGTCGCTCTACTGTCATTTTGTGCACACTTTAGGCTGGCTTTTCCTACCGTTTAACGTGGATTCCGAACTACCAACAAACATCCATGCCACAGCCAGGATTCGAACCTGAAGCCTTCGATACCAACGGCCAGAGCGCTAACCAATTGGCCATCAGGCCGCTCCTGCGCGAGAGGACACAAGGCGCTACTAGCGCAAAATAACAATCTCTCATCCTGAGAGCTTGTAGTGAAATCCTTCCACTCATCTTTTAGTACATATCGTTAAATATGCTACATGTGTGTTAAATAATGTGTATAGTTCATTGTGGTATTAATGTTGTACTTGAGTGCATGTAAACAATAAGTGTGTTATTGTACTTCGGACTCGTTTTTGACCACACCCCAAACCAACAAAACGACGACATCTACTAGAAATTCCCACATCTAACGGATCGATGCCACGGACCTCTGGTTCGGAATCCACGGTTATCTAAAAATAACGCTCTCTTAAAGTCACGCCTCATTATTCCGAAAGCGCTAAACTGTTGACTCTGGAGAAGCGGAGTAATTACTTTATCGGGGAGGCAAACACTCATCTCGAAATTTCTGACAAAGTGCAAACATGAGCAGGTAGGTTAACGGAGATTGGCGATTTAAGTAAAGCGCAAAGAGTTCAGTTCATAAGCGTACTATAAGACAAAAGGCTGAGCGAAAACGTAAAGTGAAATATTAGGTTGGGGAAAAAGAATTCCATTATTTTTACGTGAACGTGAAGACTTTATTTAACATATTTCGGATTACCAATTTTGGTCAAATATGCTCCGTTTTCTTCTATAATTCGTTGTCATTTTAAAGGTAGTTTCATAATGCCTCTCTTACAGAAGTCTTGGTTTTTATTGGTGAAAAACCTCTAGTAATCGATTTTCACAATTTCCTCTTGATGCCAATTTCTTATCACTAAGGAAGTTTTGCAATGCAATAAAAACATGGTAATGGCTTGGTGCAGGTCCAGACTGTATGGTGGATGCAACAAAACTTCCCAACTTATCTCCCGGAGTTTCTGGCGAGTCACTATAGACGTGTGTGTGGCCTGACGTTGTCCTGATGGAACACACCTCTCCTGTTGGCCAATTCTGGTCAATCTCTAGCATTAAACCAGTTGCTGACAGTAGAGGTCCGAATTTAGGGTTTGGCCATATGGAAACAACTCATAAAAATTTATTCTTTTCCAGTCCCACCAAATGCACAATAGAACCTTCCTGTTCGTTAGTCCTGGTTTGGCCACCGTTTGATCTGCTTCACCGCGCTTTGACTACAATCGTTTTTGCACAATGTTGTCGTATGTGACCCTTCTCAACCCCAGTTATCATCCGCTTAAGAAATGGGTTGATTTCATTTATTTCCATGGCAAAACTTCCTTAGTGATAAGAAATTGGTAACAAGAGAAGATTGTGAAAATCCATTATTAGAATCTTTCGCCAATTAAGACCAAGACTTCTATAACAGAAGCATTATGAAGCTACCTTTAAAATGGCAACAAATTATAGTACAAAATGGTGCTTATTCTATCTACCTAGAGCATATCTGTGCTGAATCTCGTAATTATTTATTTTGCTAGTAGCAACAAGTCAAAGTACCAAAAAGAACAAAGCATAAAGGGGCTAATGTTACTGCATTACTATTTCAGCAACTTAATCGTGTTCATATTGTCTGCGTTGAAAGGGTTTAGGTTGTATATATTTCATATAACATCAGTTCTCTAACTAAACAACATTTTTCATTAAAAACAAGAAATGTCATAAGAACAGTGCATAGAGTGCTTGTTACAGTACTTAAACTTAACCATGTCCTTATATAGTTGTTAAACATATCCATATCATTATATCGTTATAAACAGCTCAATGTCGCTATATTTGAATATTTCTTTGCATGTTACTAAGAAGTTGAGTCGTTGCTTATAAAACTCTGATCGGCGAAAGCTTCAGTGAGTCTATCAAGAGGTGAACTTAAATACTCAAATCTTACTTTATGGCGTTAAAACTTAAAGTTTTTCACCATTCTTGTGGTGCTTGAAAGTTTTAGTGTTCTTTAAACGCTAATATTGTTAAAAGAATATAAAAGCGTGCTATAAATTTAGAAAACGATAAGTAAAAGTACCAGTCTTAGCACTTATGAATACTTAAGGAGCACCCGAACGATAGTAGATTTTTTTTTTTTTTTTTTTTTTTCTACTTCAGAAATCGCTGCAACGAAAACATTACGCCAAGACTAATGTGAGACGAAAATAACGAAAATGACAGGAAGGACTCGTTATACTGATAGGAAAACGAATTATTTTGCGTGACATATGATATTATCCAAATGGTCTTTTATTTTATTCGTTGTGTTTGGCACATTTACTGAATGATTCAAGGACACGTGGAGCTCTCTTTGTTCGTACTTAAAAATACAGGAAAGTAAATATACACGGAAGAAAATGAAAGGGGAAGGACAATAATTTTTGTTTCAAAAACATAATCAATTTGCATGATAAAATGTAATAGTATTCGATATGCATATATTTTCATGTAATATACATATATTTGCATGTTTTAAAAATCCCCCAAAACAGTAATAAAACTTGAAGTGAATTAATTCAGGATTCCTGAAGAGCATGTAAGCTACAGCAATGTAACTAATAATAATTTTGTCTAATGCAGCTGACAATACAGAGACAGTTAATCTTTTTTTTTGCCATAAACAAAGGCTGCACCGATGCTACTCATTTAGTACTATCCAGGGGGCGCGTGTAGCTTCAAGATAAGCTATGGATGCGAGTAACACTACCCCCACAACGCTCTACGAACATATTAGGTCGATATCTACGGTTTATAGTGGATTACAAACCACTACAAACATCCATGGCATTACCGGGACTCAAACCCGAAGCCCGTGGTACCGAGCAGCAGAGCGCTAGTAATTCAGCCATCAGACCCCGAGTAATAATCATTAGGTTACAGTTTTGTTGTTCCTCCTTTTGACTTATACATATATCAACTAACTAACTCCCCGGCATTACACGGACTGATGGTCAATTGGTTAGCGCTCTAGACTGTGATACCATAGGCTTCAGGTTCGAATTTAAGGAATTAGCATGGATGCTTATTAGTGGTTCGGAATCCACTTTTAAACTGTAAGTCCCGGTCTGTTTAATCCTAGTGTACACAAGATGACCGCAGATCAATAAATCAAAACAGTTGAATATTTAATAGGCGTTAAAATCAACTGCTAATATACAGTCTTTTAGATATGAACCATGTATTTCTATCAGCTATTCACAAAAGAAAAGAAAGCATCTGGTTTAAAGCACGAACCAATAAGTCAGACGAGGAGAATCGTTTAATAGTTATTGCTGATTTTTTTTATTTCTAACTTTTCTTTATTGAAAGAAAATTAGATATTCATGTTATGTTATTTTAAATATGAATTATTAAAATTTCAAATATTTATTGCAATTAAAATCCCTCCAAAAATGTCTCTCTCCACTATCATACCGCTGTGTCAAGATCCGGCTCATATGTCTGACACCCTACTTTTTAAGAAATCGATTCGTCCATTTCAGCTTTTAAAATGGAATATTTATCTTTTAACCTAATAGTTGGTAGAATTACAAATTTTTGGGCCTATCATCGATTGCTACTTAAATTATATATATAACAAGTAATTATAAAAAAAAAAAAATTTTAAAATCAATTCTACTTTTTCACTCTATTGCAGAAAGTCCTTTATAAATAATTTTCATTCATTTTTTTTAACTTTATCTGGCGCCATCTATTGGTAGATATATGCAACTTAAATCTGAAAAAACCTAAAATTAATTAATTAAATTTAACTAACGAATTAATATTTGAAAAGAACTGTATTCACATCCAGTATCATCCACTACAAGTTTAAAAAATGTGTTTGAACTTGAGCGGATGAATAAAAAAGTATTTTATGAACGATTGAAAATTTTAACAAGATATAAATAGGGAGAGTGTGAGCTAATAGAAGGAATTGAAAAAAAAAATGCTTATAAAAAAAATTTATATGTTAATAAAAATCTTTATAAAATTGAGGAATTTCACTTATGAAATAAGTAAATGTACAGTCGTAAAAATGTTTAATCATAAATTCTTTCTACGATTGCAGCATTAATTCATGTCTATTGCTTAATGCGACTTTTATCATCTATTAATTGCGAGATTTATCGATCAATTTCTGCGTTTGTTCAACCTTTTCCGCGAAATGTATTGCAAACCACGTTTTACCCATTAAAAGGGAATGACCTTGAGCCATGCAATCCAAAATGAAATAGATACAGATCTTTAATGTGATATTATGGCTCAATAGTTATGTTCCACTGATGGGCTTGAATCTATGAGTTTTCTTTTTTAAAAAATGTAGAAAATATAATTTATAAAATTGAATGGATTAATACGAGATTAAACTCCGCATTACTATTTATATGACAGCCTGAACACAACTTAGTTATTTATTTATATTTTTTTAAGTAAAAAAAACCGAAAAAGTCATGGAATTGATCATGTTTTAATAGGTTGACAGAGATTAGTGGAAATGAAATATTGGATGGGAAAAAAAATCATTGAATTTTTTCTGGTGCTATACCGTTTCCCCCTTCTTCAAGTTCAAATTTGAACTCATTGTGATGAGTGGTTCTTTTTCAATTCTACTATTAGTTCGCACTCTCCCTACATATATCTTGTTCAAATTTTCAATTTTTTAATAAAAAACTTTTTATTCACCCACTCAAGTTTTCAAATACATTTTTTTATACTTGTAGAGGTGACAACTGATATTAATGCAGTTTTTTTTTAAATATTAAATGTAATTAATTAATTTTTTAGTTTTTTTAGGTTTAAGTTGTATTACCAATAGACAGCGCCAGATGTAAAAGGAAAATTTCAACTTTATTTATAAAGAACTTTCTGCAATATAGCGGAAAAAAAAAGGTAGGAATTGACTTAAAATTTATTTTTTTTTTTATATTACTTGTTTTACAGTATTTTGAAAGTGGGACTTTTAATTATAATCACACTGTATATTTTAATGCATTATCAAGAATGCACGCCTACTACTTAGCATTAAAGCATTGCCTACTGCTTAGTTTGAAACAGTTCTAAAATGAAACATTTTTGAGAATAAATAGTATGGAAATAAAAATTCTAACGTAGATCTAACGTTATATCCAGGCTAATATTTTCTTATCTGTTTTTAAAAATTTAAAAATAAAATTTTTTGTATAATAGTTAAATGTTTACTTTTTTTTTATTATAACTAAAACAAATTCTATTCTTTAATTTAAAAATCTTGAATCCTTTCGAATCATATACTAAGTCATTTAACCATTTCTTCAACATGAACAGTTTCATACGAGGCTCCGACAGAATAATTCTAAGAAATATTTATTACATAATCGAAATGCACATAACGTACGAAAAAAACAAAAAGTTATTATCGCCTCCAATAAACTACATCTTTTCGCCGAAAGCCGTCGGCCAAGGTCACAGTTAAGTAGTTTGGTCAGATACTCGAATTTGCTTCCGCGAAACTCGAGGTCATTTTATGAGTTTTGATAACTTTTTTCCTTTCCATCTCATCGCTGATCCAACATCTTTCAATAAGAAAAAAAAAAAAGTAAATGTATTTAAAATGTATGCGCAACGTCAAATACTTGAAATTTTAAACATTCTAGCTAGACATACAAAATTAAGACTGTAAATATTCTAAATTGAGGAAAATGATCTCGTCAAATAAGTTACATAATTTCAGTGCTTATGCTAAAAAAAAAAGTTGGCAATTTCGTCAAAGATCTTATTTACAGCGAATAAAATTGTATCATTTATTTAAGTATAAGGTTACGATAATTGAAGAAAATTTTAAATTGCTTAAATTTACATTGGAATCGATAGAGAAAATCCAGAAACGATACGATAACGATTGAAAGTTGCACAGTGTTTCAATTGTCATCTATTCCTTCATCAACGAATTCAAAACTTACACCGTTTGCACACTAGGTGTTAGATTGGTTCTGAGAATCGATATTGATGCTTTCAATCGATATTATATGAAATTTTTACTCTTAGTTGACGATTTTTTAAATTATTTTATGTTCACATAAAATATCCTTCTAGATATTTTATGAGATAAGATAATTCACTGAATTTTACTTCCTTGTTATAATTTAATATGAAATCTTTTTTCTTTGGAAATTTTTTTAATAAATGTGAAGTGCTTTTTTTACTCTTTAATAAATCAATTTTTGGCAATAAACACTTGTATTAGTGATTCTAATGCTTTTTAATATGTTGCAAATACTTTATATGCTAGTCATCTACTGCATCTAACACTGAATTTATCTTTGAATATATATTCATTCTTTGCAAAGTAAGTGATGGCTCTGATGTTCAATTAGTTAGAGCTTTGCCCTTTGGTACCACAGATTCGAATCCTGGCGGTGACATGGATGTTTGTTAGTAGTTTGGAATCCATGTTAAACTGTAGATGCTGGTCTAATTAGCCTAAATTGTGCAAAAAATGACCAAAGAGCGACAAACCAAATTTTGCAAGGTAATAACTAATTTGTTAAAACACAAATACACACATGGGAAGAAAAAAGAATAAGATCGAATAACATAATTTTTTAAAATACAAAATAAAATGATAAAAATTAATATTTATTTTACGAATTTCTCTTGCAAATACTTTAAATTTTACTGTTGATAAAAAAAATATTTATAAATTTAGGAAATAACTAACAGTATAGATATTTATTAGTTATTCAATGGTGAAAGTTAAGTAATATAATTTATTTCAAATGATAAGGAAGTAAATTATTAAGTTTATCAGTAATTCATACAGGCGAAATATGTCGTACACAGGTGTGCAGGAACGCAAAATTTCGAATCCGCCAGTGGCATTGTTGTAGTCATTATTTTCAAAAACGAGGAGTCTCAATGCGATTATGACAATGTGTATAAAGCATCTTTCTTCGACAGTCAGGTTACCTGGGAACTTTACTAAGTTTCCTCCAATATGACACGCAATTGAGGGAAAATAATGGTATTCTGAAATTTTTTCCCGGTAGGCACTATTTTTCCTTTATCACACGTCGGTAGGCTGTTCGTCGCTTACATAGATAGGACATAAGGCTCACCGATATTAAACAAAAAAGAATAAGAGCTCTGATTTGATTCCACTGATGGCATCCGTTACAGTCACTGCTGTCAGAAATAAGAAGAATCGATTTTGATTGTGGGGCCTGATGGCCGAGTGACTAGCACTCTGGCGTTCGATGCCACAGATTTCCCGGCTGTGCCATGGTTGTTTGTGGTGGTTCGGAATATACCATTGGTCCCGATGTAATGTGACTGTAGAGCGTTAAGCGTAGGGCTGGCAACCCTACTCCGTAAAAAGATCACCTGTCTCGAAATCTGCCAGTAGGCAGACGGCCTTGGCCTATCATGGGGCTGTTGCGTCAATGATGATGATGATCTCGATTGTGTTAATGCGTCTCGCATCAATAATTAAGCTGTCTAATTAGAGTATTTTGGGTATAATCTCATACGGCAAGCAAATGAAAGGCAGTTACTCCAGAAAGTTCTCGCGGAAGGCAATGTCCTTCGTCTATAGCTCGTCAGTGGGTTGTTCTTTGTATAGATAAGTTGAATACGTGGCCTATCACAGTTAAAAATAATAATAACTCGATCGCAGTGAATAATTTTTTTTTTTTCAATAAGGGAGGGGTTAAAAAACTTGGGGGAAAAACGGAGCAATGATTTATAAAAGCCCATTCATTTCTCTTAATTTTCGGTCCAAGATATTATTATTATGATTTGTTGCAGCTTCACTAAAGGCGTCACAAGAGTTTCTTCATCATTAAAAGCTGGTACCCACTGTTCTGTCTGCTAGTCACAGACGTCACTTCAATTGCCGTTCCCACAGTACCCCGCTGTTCCTTAGCACTGTTCTGTGTGAACGGCTTAAAATAATTTGTCTGGAAGATTTTTATTTTGCAAAACAATGGGGGATTTGTTAGCGTAGGTGCGGCTAATAGTTTATCGTAAACGCAGCAGTAGTTAAAATTAATTGAAAAATAAAAACTATGCAACATTTCTGTGGTTTTGGGGTTTTTTTTCCTTAAGCGTCTGAAGGCTGAGTGAACGAATTGCTAGGCATCAGACGTCACTCATTCCAAATTAAACAGCCCGTGAAATCAGTTGCTTGATGTCTGGAATGAAATATTGAAAAAAAAAAAAAAAAAGTGCTGTCTCAAACGAATGACGAATCCTCAATGCTAATATTTCACAATCATGAGATAAACGTAAAATTATTACTAAGTATGAGATAGTTCCCATTTAAGTATTAAAAACTTTCCAATACAAATACTGATGTTGTTTATTTTGAATTAAATTGTTATGTGATAGAAAGCTACATGCTATTTTTATTGGTAATCTCAATAGTACTATAATCATTGCGATAAATTAAAATGATAAATTCAAAATTTAGAAGTCATTGAAAGAGATGACGACTATTATTTTGTCTCATTGAAGCTCACAGATTATCTGAATCAAGACCACAAATTCATACCCCTGCCCTAACCAAAAGGAATCTACAGACTCCTGGTTAAGAACCCATGGTTTCTACAATATAAATAACCTCATTTTAAAATAGACCCCTGGTTCAGAACTCATGAATTATACAACATAAATAACCTCATTTTACCATAGAACCTTGGTTCAGAATTAATGAATTATACAATATAAATAACCTCATTTTGCCATAGACATCTGGTTAAAAACCCGATTATACAATATAAATACGTCATTTTACCATAGACTCCTGGTTAAGAACCCATATATTACACAATATGAAATCATCTCATTTGACTATAGATCCCTGATTAAGGATCCATAAGATATAAATAACATTTTATCATGGACTCTTTGTTAGCAACCCATAAATTATACAATATAAATAACTTCATTTATCATCGACCATTATTTAGAAACCCATGGATCATACAATATAAATAGCCTCAATTAGCAACAGACATGTTTAAAAACCTATGGATTGTACACTATAAATAACCACATTTTGTCATAGACCCTGGTTAAGAATTCATAATATAAATAACCCCATTTTACCATTACAATTTTGAATGACCCCCTCCCCACCCACCCCCAGATAGTATCTGGATTTCGGACCCTCCTATCCTCTTTGACTCCAACGGGAGGAATTTTAAATCTATGGATCAATCGTGTCTATGCGCGGAGTAGACATAGGAACTTTTAATTGAATTCCGCTTATTTTTGAAAGCCGGCTACCCTAGGCCTGTAACACAATTTGCTATTTGTTTTATACCAGAGAGAAATATATAATGTCGCACATAAAATGCTTCGTTCCTAATTTTGAACTTCATCATTTCGCGCATACACTGTGTGGATTCACTATAAGCAAATTAACTACATCTTCGTTTTGTTGTGCAATTCCTGATGTAATGGTTAAACCCCTTCAGACACAACAAAATGTGATGCAATCAAAAGGTATTTCTACTATTTGCTATTGCACACTACGTGGAGTGTTTTCTTTTCTAATGATCCAATGAAATTTCCTTACTTTTTATTTTAATCAATTATTTAAACGTTACATATTTATTGCGCAATCAAGAAGTGTCATTTTTTTAAATAAAATTATTTTAAACGACGAGTATGAATGTAGAAATTTAAAAAAAATATATTGTTTACTTTGCAAGTGTTATGAATATAGTGGATTATCTTATTTCATGTATTAATATTTTCTTACGTTATATTTCAAAGAAGGGGTCTGATGGCCGAATGCCTGGCTCTCGGTGCCATAGGTTTCGGCTCGAGTGCCTGCAGGATGTTGTCTGCCATGGATGTTGTAGTGGTTCGAATCCACTTTAAACCGTAGGTCCCGGTCTAAAATGGCTGTAGAGCGTTGCAGAGGTATTTATTACTCCGAGTCCGTAGCTTATCTTCAAACTACACGCACCTCCTATGTAGTGCTAATTGAGTAATGTCGGTGCAGACCTTGCCTTAAGGTGTCAAAGACAACTGTTTAAGTGTTAGCCAACTGCATTAGAAAAAAACGTCAAATCTAATAATTTTTTTGTCTCTTTTATTATTACAAGGACAAAAAAAAAAAATATTATAAACCATCTGCATTAAAAACTGCACACTTTTTTACAAATTTATAAATACTTTACCTCTTCACTTAGCATAAAAGATAATTTTCGTATGGCAACCCTATTTTTCTTTCAGAGACAGAGAAAAAAACCCCAACAACCTTAAAACAAACTGAAATTATTATCGCATCTCTGCAATCTGAAAAAGAAAAATAAACATTGGCGTTTGAATTCTTTTTCACGCATCAACGGATAAAACAAAACATGAGTTATTTAATTTACCGATAAATCCATTTTCATACTTTTGCTTATCAAAAACCATTCAACGCAGAGCTAAAAAATGTGAAAAAGAAAAAAAGAAAAAAAAATCAGACGTCGAAAGACGGCTTCAGTAAATGGAAAGAGATTAGGTTGTTTAATGCTCGAACAAGGGCCCGAGTACTTAGAGAGAAAGAATTTATTAAAAACAATAGCGCACTTTATAAAATTCTCGCAAAAGTGATTATCCTAAAGCTCTTTATGAATGGACCTTTTCATAATGGAAAGATGAGATCAAAGAAGTAATGGAAAGGAGGGGGGATTCTCAACCAATTATAACAGCTAATGATTTGTTTGCTTTATGAATATTATAGTAGCAAAATAATTTACAAAAGTGGCATAGACCAAAATTTCAATGCCTTATCAAATATTAATTTATTAAAAAATCTAACGACCAATAATAAAAGCTAATAATTAGCTAATGAACAATTTTAAAAGCTACTGATATATTTGTTTTATGGATATTATAACAGCAAAACAGTTTACAAAAGCGGCATAGACCAAAATTGCAGGCCTCTTTATAGGTTAACTTATAATAAAAGCTAATGATTAATTAATAATCAATTATAAAAACTAACGATTTGTTTGTTTTATGGATACTATATCAGCAAAACAGTTTACAAAAGCGGCATAGGCCAAAAATGCAAGCATCTTCATATATTAATTTATTATAAAAGCTAATGATTAGCTAATGACATTAGTCTATTAATTATAAAAGCTAACGATTTGTTTGTTTTATGGATACTATAGCAGCAAAATAGTTTATAAAACCGGCACAGGCCCAAATTACAAGTCTTATCCTACATTAATTTATTGTAAATGCAAATTATTAGCTAATAACCAGTTATAAAAGCTAGTAATTAGTTTGTTTTATTGGATACTATAGTAGCAAAACAGTTTACCAAACCGGCACAGGCCAAAAATGCAAGCCTCATCATATATTAATTTATTATAAAATCTAATGATTAGCTAATGACCAATTTTAAAGGCTAATGATTTGCTTGTTTTATGGATACTAGCAACAAAACAGTTTAGAAAAAGCGGCCTAGGCTAAAAAATGTAAACCTCATCATATGTTAACTTCAATTAAAATAGTAAAATATATTATTTAAAATGATAGGTAATCTTTCAAAGACTTTCCGATTTTCATGAAAGATTAAAAACATGATACGGTTTCGGTTTAATAAAAATGTGTTGATGCTATTTTCGAACTCCAAGTATTTCGACTTATAGTCATTCGCCAATAGAAATACACTTATGTAGCAGACTTCAACTTTACCCTGGGCTCGCCACGGGAGTCTGATGCACTTAACGTTTTGTCAACACAATTTTAAATGGAATGCCATGTAGCGAGCCAACATCTTTCTTCTCTAAACTAATGAAAAATTTTTGGTAGGCAAATTTAATTAGTCTATGCTTAGCATAGGGATAAAAGGTTTCTAGAAAACTTTACGTGTCGAGTTTCTAATGACAAACCAAGCCTGTCAGCTTGGATGAGGAAAAAAAAATATTTGGAATTAGATACAAGTCAATAAAAATAAAGCTAACATTTATCAAATGAATTTATTCAATAAATTATAGCATAAATTAGTAATTAGTAAAATTACCAATAAAAATAGTCTTCTAACATATAGAAATTTCATGTAAATTAAACCATGTAACCATTTTTTATGGGCAAGTTTGTAATAAAATTTGAAGGAATGTAGTTTATGATGTATTTTATTATCTGAAGAACCTACGAAAAAAGCTCATGTATTATTACTGTATTTTATTTTTATTAACCGTTTTTAATATAAATTAATTTTTATTAATTTTTTTTAAGAATTAAAAATTACTCAAAGAAGAGGGTTCGTGATCTTCAATCTCTTAAGAAGATGGCTGATGATCAGAAAAATTAAGAACTGCCATAGTTTAATTAATAAATTATGAAACATCCTATATTATATATTTGCACAAAAAAAAAAAGCATCTGTGTTATTATTGTATCATGTTTTTAATTGTTTTTAATATAAATTATCCACTTTTATTTTATCTTATTTTATGCAATTGAAAAAAATTATTCTAAGCAGGTATCCGCTGTCTTCATTTTATTAGTAAAAGAATTTCGTGAAATAAAAAGAAAAAAAAAGTAAAAGATCACCTGTTCTAGCCGGTAATTTAAAATGAATTACAGAATAATGTTTATCAATAAAAAAACGAGCTTGTAAATCTGAATATCCGGTTTTCCTAATGATAAACCGGAACTTCCGGTTCCGACAAGCGCATCGCAATAGTTATGAAACCAAAAAATAAAATATATTATTAACAAAATATAAAAACATATTGACGAGATTTTTAATTATTTGCTACTTCACTCGGCGTCTTTTTCGTTAATTTTAAACATTGTAAACCATTTCTCCCTCATTTTAAACTTTTATAAAAGTTTATCATCTCAATTTTTGAACAAATTGTTTATTTTCACACGGAAATTCAAGTTATTATCTTTAGGAAGTAGAAAAGTATTTTTTTTTAGCAGTGGTGTTATTGGAATTATTTTACCGTAATTTCAAGCAAAAAATCTACAGATTATATGAAAAGATTATCGGTAAAAAAAAAAAAATCTAAATTGTTTTAGTAATATTATCTGTCCATTAAGGACGGCAAATTCTGATATTCTATTTAATAATTAAATTCGATACTTTTTTGTAGTTAGTCCGTTAATTGCAAGAATTTTGAAAATGAAATGTTATAGCTGTGATATTAATAAGAATTACGACAAATGAAAATGCTGTTTTTAACACAATTGACGTCACATTCTAAAATTCATCGAGTTCTAATGTTAAATCCGATACGAAACTATTTTATTGAACTTGAATTGAACTAAAATTCAATTAACAAATTGAATTAAATAACGAAGTATTTGTCAAATCGTGCTCCGCCGCTGTGTTTAACACAAGCAATGTCACATTCTGAAATTCACTGAGTACTGAGATTAAATCTAATACGAAATTATTACAGCAAATGAACTAATTTAAATGAACAGCGAAGCATTTGTGAAATAATACTCGAAAAATATGCAATAATCGTTGAAGAGTTAATAAGAATTCCTACAAATAAAAACTGTGCTTCGTTGGTGTTACACAAGTGACCACAAATTCTAAAAATCAATTCATTTTTGATGCTAACTCCCATAAGAAATTATTTAAACTAAAAAGGATTAGTAAGTGAAATAAGTATTTGTGAAAGTAAAGTATAAGTATTTGTGTAAGTGTATGAGTATTTAGAAATTATTTCAACAAATGAATTAGTAAGTAAAATACGTAAGGAAGCATTCGTGAAATAACGCTCGAAAAAATGCAATAATTGTTGCAATATATAATAAAATTGCGACAAATAAACTGCGCTTCGTTGATGGTGTTACCCAAGTGATGTCCAATTCTAAAAATCATTGAATTTTTGAAAATAAATCCCATAAGAAATTATTTCAACACATGAATTAGTAATTGAAATAAATAAAGCATTCGTGAAATGATATTTGAAAAAAAAAAAAAAAAGGAATAAATGTTGCAATGCATATTAATAAGAACTCCGATAAATGAAACTGTGTTCCATTGTTGATATTAACACAGGTGATGACACATTCTAAATATCATTGAATTTTGATGCTAAAATCCCATACAAAATTATTTCAACAAATGAATTAGTATGTCAAATAAGTAAGAAAGCATTCGTGAAATAGTACTCGAAAAATGCAATAATTGTAGAAAAAAAATAATAAGAAGAACACTGACAAATGAAATTGCTTTGTTGCTGGAGTTGCACAAGTGATGACAAATTCTAAATCCCTGAATTTTGATAATAAATCATATAAGAAATTATTTCAACAAATTAATTAGTAAGTGAATCCGTTTTTGGTTTTACCATCAAAACTCTAGAACCCAATATGTTAATTTCATGTATGTTATCATTTGTTCACTATTATTTTGGTATTAGTTATCGATGCTAAATATTATAAGTAAGGAAGAATTCATGAAATTGTACACTAAAATAATGCAATAATTGTGGAAAAAAATCATTAATAAGAACAACAAATGAAACCGTGTTCCGTTTTGTTGACATTTAAACATCATTGAGTTTTTGATGATAATAATTTTTGTATTATTTCAATCGTGAAATAAGAAAGGAAGCATTCTAAATATTATAAGTAAGGAAGAATTCTGTGTTCCGTTGTTGAAATTGTAAAAACCATAAAATAATGCAATAATTGTGGAAAAAATAGTACTCATTAATAAGAAAAAAATTTATTAACAAATGAAACCGTGTTCCGTTGTTGGTGTTGACACATTCTAAACATCATTGAATTTTGATGATAAATCCCATATGAAATTATTTCAACAAATGGATGAAATAAGTAAGGAAGCATTCGTGAAATAGAAAATGGAGAAATTATTAATAAGACAAAAATGAAACTGTGTTCCGTTGTTGATGTTAACACAAAGGATGACACATTGTAAAAACCATTGAATTTTGATGCAAATACCCATATGAAATTATTTCAACAAATGGATTAGTAAGTGAAATAAGTAAGGAAGCTTTCGTGAAATAGTACTCGAAAAATGCAATAATTGTGGAAAAAAAATTTATTAATAAGAACTCCGACAAATGAAACAGTGTTCCGTTGTTGGTGTTAACACAAGTGATGACACATTATAAAAATCATCGAATTTTGATGCTAAATATGAAATTATTTCAACAAATGGATTAGTAAGTGAAATAAGTAAGGAAGCATTCGTGAAATAGAAAATGCAATAATTATAAAGAAAATAAGAACTCCGAATAATTGTTCCGTTGTTGGTGTTAAATGACACATTATTCAATAAGAACTCCAAATGACAAATGAAACCGTGTTCCAATAATTATAAAGAAAATTGTGCAATAATTGTCGTTAATAAGAACTCCGACAAATGTGATGACACATTCTTCTGAAATTCGATCCGTGTTGATGGTAAATCAAAAAAAAAAATGATTTTAACATGCTAACTGAAATAAATTATGGTGCAATCGGAAAATAATATTAATAAGGAAAATGCAATAATGGTAGAAACCAATTTTAATAAGAAATCTGACAGCTAAAGCCGTTTCTTAGCGGAAGGTGTTAACAAAAGCGATGACTCACGCCAATGTCATCCAATCCACGAATAGAACCTAATCCCGACGACGTGAAATGACCTGACCTCGACTCATTCTTTAAGAGAAGAGCTTGTGAAAGTGAATATCGAGCTCTTAACATCCTGGCGCGCTAATTTCATTCAGAACTTCTAATCGTGAAGGTAAAAGGGGAAATTCCCTTCCGGCTGTCTTGGCAGGATATCTATTCCACTCGGATTCAGAAATTTTAATTATGCACTCACTTAACTTGGATTGCATCTTGTTACTGGGAATTGTGGAAATCTGCTGACTGAATTCTTTGGAGGTAATCTAGAAATAATTGATGCATGCAATATATATGGGTCATTATAGGGTTGCCAGGTTTCCAGGCGACAAAATCTTATTAGCCCACTCATCAAAAATAATTGTTTTATATTTATTTTATTATTTGACTTGTATATTTGAAGGGTGCAATTATTTTTAGAAAATGGGCTCTTACCCAACGAACTATGGGACACCATTACGAGTTTTTGTCTTGAATAAAGAAAAAAATCTTTATTTTCACAGATCTTTAGAATTTATCACACGAATTACATATAATAAATTATAATACTATTAGTTTTATTTCTGAAATTTAATGGGCGAATGAATATCGCCCTGACACTCGCTGTCACAGGTTTCGGGTTCGAGTCACGGCGGTGCTATAAATGTTTGTAGTGGTTCGGAATCCACTTTAAACCGTAGGTCCCGGTCTAATATGACAGTTTGGGCTTAAGACTGACAACCCTACCCCGTAAAAAGAAAAATATCTCATGCCTCAAAATCTTCCAGTAGGTAGACGGCCTTGGCCCACCATGGGGCTGTTGCGTAAATGAAGAATAGAAAAAAACGTTGCATTTGAGAACATCAATAAAAATAACAAATTGTTTCCTTTTATTATGCTGCAATTTATGCAAAAATAATAACGGTAGTATAAGAATTATTTTATGCATAATAATTATTGTATGTATTTTAAATTGGACTTATTGTTATTTATTAGAATTTGTTTGTTTAAAATTTTTTACTTTTTGCAGAGAATCAATAAACGGATGCTTTTCTTAAAATTAGTTTCGATTATTTTTACTTTTCATAGTGAATTCGAGATGCAATTATTTTTTTAAATAAAAATAAATCATAGTACATTAAAGTACTTGCAAAAATATAGAGATTTCTTAATATATTTATAGAGCGAGAAAAAAATTAATTACAAATTTTTGTTTAAATTTTTTTCTGAAATAGCTTTACGCACATTTAAATAAAATATATAAACTGATTTTGATATAAAAAATTTTTAAAACATATATTTACATTTTATTGGGTTTATATACATTTAAATTAAATAAAAAATCTTTGAAATTTTTTCTGAAACAGTTCTACGCAGATTTAAATAAGGTATATAAATTGATTTAAATATAAATTTTTAAAAAATATACATTTTATCGTATTTTCTTCCAAAAAATAAGAAAAGATAAATAAGGACATGTAACGCAAATGTAGGAATATCATATATTGCAAAAAAAAATTGTAGATTATTTGGATTTAATATTATTATTCGTATTATTGTATTTTTCATATACGTTTTATATTTTTCATTTATATTTTATATTTTTCATACATATTTTTTTTTTTTTTTTTTGTAATTATATGAAAATATGATAAAGACAAGATAAGAATATTAAATAAGGATGATACAAGTAGCACTAGTTTTTTAAACTTTAAAAGATATAGTTAAAATTTTATTTTTTAATAAAGAAAAATGCATAATGCTTTCTCTGTATATTATTCAACTAAAATTAAGAAAATGTCGCAATACAAAATGTCGGCTTATCCGAAAAGAAATCCTTAATATGCTTTTAACATATATCCAAGCTACTTTTAATCCAATCAATGTATGAAATATTATAATTCAATTTAAAAATCTTTATTCATTCTCAAAATGAATTACCAGTATAAAATCCAAACTTCCGAATAGAATTAGAGCGAGGGAAAAGCGTAACCAACCTTTCAAAAAACTTTGTTCATTAAGTCAAAGTTTTATTGCGCTATTGATTCAATGAGCGCTAATTAGATGAGCCCGGAATTCAACACGCAGAGATGCTGAAATTGCTATTAGGGCTCATTTCGTGCGTCCCAAAACGAAATGAATTTCGCCTCCGTGGTTCCCGTTAGTTAGATTTTGATGGCTTCTCCGATATTTAATGATGCGCTGGCATTAAATCCTTAATCAGATTCTGCGAGAGACCGATAAGGGAGTCAGGAGTCACTCATAACTCCTGCCAGGCGTTATTTGTAAAGAGAAAGTTTTGTAACTGTCGGCATTTATGCTTGTAGTTTTTTTAAAAAGATCTATAATATAATGAATACCTTAAAATTATTCTATCGTTAAGTTTTTAATTAATCATAAAATTTTATCGAAAACTCTTTTTAATTTTTTAAAAAAGGAATTTGCAATTTTCTGTTTTAATAACAAATAAGTTTGATAATAAATTTTAATGTTGGGCACCTTGTTTTAATTCATTCATCATTGAGAAAGCAGATATATAGCAGTTTCAACATAACTAGGAAGAGAACGTCACGCTGCAACTACAACTTGCTAACTTATTTTGAATAAAAGTGCTTAATGCCGATATTAGAAGGTTTTGTACCTCTTCGTCTTCTCTCTTGATTCCTCTTCTGCCCTAAAATTTATCAGGGTGTTCCCCAGCATTGACACGCAAATTTCTTTATGTATAATATTATAAATAATAAATCTACGAAGCAATTGTTATGAATAATATAGGGACTATCACACTCAATAACCACAGTAATGTAACCAAAAGTATTTTGTCTGAAATTCATAAAGAAGTTATTACTCAAATACTACAAGAAGCACCACCAAATTCAATATCCATGGTTTCAATATACCAATGTGTAATAATACAATATACCAATTCAATATACGAAATTCAATATACCAATGTATAATAATTTTAGAACTTTATGAAGGAACAATTGTTCAAATATTACAAAAACAATACACAATTAAAATTAACTTTATATAAACATAAACTTCTCCTTAGACACTACTTTAATAATAATGAAACAATAATCTGTTTATATCTTGAAAGCTACACAATTCAAAATGAATTACAGAGCACGTGATTTAATGTTGTTAAATCGTAATGTTTAGCAACACTTACTTCATGCCAGTTTTAAAACACCACAAATTAAATCCCGCGAAATTCAGTTTATTTTAAATAAAAGTTTTAGAAATGAAAGTTTCTTATGCTGCGAGACAAGATTAATCTGTTTTTAAATAATAATTTATACTCTTACTTAATTTTTATGTTATATAGCTTCACTTTTTAGAGACAGGCATGGACCTCAACCAGGGCAACACCATGTTCACGTATGATAATAATGAGAATTGATCAAACGTAAGTAAAGAAATTCACGTGTCACATAGCAATCAATCTTAGTAAATCCACGTTAACTTTATTTACCGATTCGATTTTTGTAAAACTCTAACTAAGGGTGATTAATCAGTCAAATGGTTTTTATTGATCGATTTTTCAATATTTTTGCTGAAAAACTTCGTTCTTAAATATTTATTAATGCAAATAGACGAACACGTGTAATTGTATTATTTATGAATATCTATGTCTACTTCACTGAATGATATTTAAAATGGGCCATGTTTTGGCAATACCATAAAAATAAGAAGTGATTCCTTACAACCAACAGAGGCAGTCTAGTCTCTCTTGACTTCTATTTTATTTATTTATTATCTGTTAGATAATAAATAATTTGCTAATAATAATTTGAATTTGCTACATATATACATTTAGTGGGCATTGACAAAAGTGTCCAGTATTCAACACAACTTTCACTACATACGCTAAGATTCTTTTAGTTTTAATAACAAATGATGTAAATAAATAAATAAAAAAAAGCAATATAAGCATTTGTTCCAAAATTGTAGTTCTACGAAATATGACACTTGAAAATAATAAATAAATAACTTCATGATTTTTTAATGACTTGCATTTTTGAATTGCGTATAATTACGGAACGTTATTATTACATAACATAATTGCGGTTACGTTAATTGCAGAACGTTATTTTTATGGTTACGTTATTATTACGGAACGTCATTAATTGCGGTTACGTTATTATTATAGAATGCGATATTACGGTTACGTTATTATAACGAATGAACGTTATATTTACGGCTATTACGGTTATTATTTCGGAACGTGCCATTAATGCGGTTACGTTATTAAAACAGAATGCCATTATTACGGTTACGTTATTATAACAGAATGCCATTATTACGGTTACGTTATTACGGAATGCCATTATTACGGTTACGTTATTAATACGGAATGCCATTATTACGGTTACGTTATTAATACGGAATGCCATTATTAAGGTTACGTTATTAATACGGAATGCCATTATTAAGGTTACGGTTTTATTACATGCTATTTTTGCTTAACTTCATGTCTATGTGTTGTGTATGCTTATCACATACTAGTCCATGAATTTATATGTTCAAGTTCTACTGCTAAAAATAAAAAATAATTATTAGAAGAACCTTTTAACAACATAGCACTTTCAAACGAGTAATATCTATGCAGGAACAAATGTTAAATATGAAAAATAAATTGAGTTATGAGATTATTCAAATCTATTATCTAATTGAAAACAACTAAATGGAATACATCACGATATCATACGATGGATTTTTAATATAAATATTTAATTTCTTTTGCAACAGTTTTACCTTATAAAAGGTATTAAAATTCCTTCAGTAACTTATAAAAAAACAAGCCGACTACGTATAAGAAATTTGAAAGAGATATCTCAATTTTCTAGAATCTATAAGTTCTGAAACAACAATTTAAAGTAATCGCATCGTAATATTGAAAACGAGTAGTTCACCTTGAGATATACCTTTATGTTCCTAAAAATGTTCTGTTAATTATATAACATCAGTAATACTATAAGAGAAATTTTACTTAAGTTTTCAACAAGCATAACAACAGTAAAAGAGCGCATAATAGCCAATTGTTATAAGTATTGCACAATAATAGCACTGCCAGTTGCATAATTTATAAATTCAAGACTATTATGAGGCTAGCAACTAGTCATCGGTATGATTCCACTTTTTTTTATCATTAGATGAATATTCCTTTTCTTCTTCTTCATTAGCATAACAGCCCCACGGTAGGCCAAGGCCGTCTGCCTACAGTCAGATTTCGAGCCAGGAGACGTTTTCTTTTCACGACGGGGTAGGGTTATCAACCTTACGACCAACGCTCTGTAGTCGTATTAGACTGGGATCTGCAGTTTAAAGTGGATTCGAACCACTCCAAGGCACAGGCAGGATTCGAATCTGCGATACCATGCCAAAGAGCGCTAGTCATTAGCGTCCGCTATGTTTTTATGTCGTTAGCGTCCGTTATGTTTGAGCGTGTTTTGTGTTTCGTAAATTTCATTAAAAATAAAAAAAACAATTCGCAGGTGAAGTTGAACTAAAAGCATTGACAACTTCAATTAAGAGTCTGGTTTGCTCTGCTGTCATCAATCAACTGTGCGTATCTAGGATGGTCGATGCGTCACTGAGTTCACTTAAAGTGAAACACAGAATCTGTTATATTAGATGCTCCAAGATGCGCGCATCTTGGAGCATCTAAGTCGATTCAACGTGAACCGTCGCACCCTTTTTGAAGGGCATCCCTGCCGATGACTTTTAGATTGACATTTAGGATTGGAAAAAAAGTTGGCATAAGTGCATTGTGTCCGGAGGGGATTACTTTGAAGGCGATGAAATAAATTTGGAATAATAATAAAGAGATTTTGAAAAAAAAAAATAATTGGTCTTACTTTTTGGGCACAGTAGCAGTTTAAATAATAAATTACATTTTTTAATTATTTATCCATTTACCCAGCTTTCGTAAAATCGATGCCAAGATCTTATATAAAACGGTGTCGCAAGTTAAAAATGTCTTTCTGTTAACTAATCAAAACAAAATCTTAGACAAGAAACTACTCGGCCTTTTAACATTTGGTTATGAAATTAAATAATTTATTATGAAACATGAAATTAATAACACTGATTAAAAATTTTCATTGGAAAATAAATACTAATAACAACGTCAAATATGAATTTTTAAAACAACTTAAATATTAATTAAGGCTACATTTACTGAATAAATTCAAAGATATTAAAAATTAATTTCATTTTGGTGATGAATAAAATATTCAGTCTCTTTTTTTTTTCCATGTCGATAAAGCGAGAGAGATAAATTTTAATGCGCGTGAAAACCACATGTACCGCAAAAGAAAAACCATAAATACGCCTAAAGGCAAAAACCGTTGGACTAAAAATAAAAATAGGGTTTGCCTTTGTTAAATAAGGAAACGTATCTCTCCATTTGGTGGTTTGAGGGGTATGTTCTAGTAGACATATGCCAAGAATGTACGGTATGTTGTTGCAGAGTTCGTGGAAATATTTAAATACTATTCTCGTTTTTTTTTTTTTACACCTTTTTGAATAATTTTATTTTTATTTTACATTTTTATTTGCAGTTTAGTTTACATCTTTCGTTTCGGTATGACTATCTTACTTGTGAAATAGGGCGTGAATTATTAACCACTCTAACAAATATTCGCCTCTATCTTAAATCTTATAAAAAGATTGTTCCTTTATTATGCTAGGTTCTTAATTAATTAAGGAAACTGGTCCACATTGTTGAGGTAGGAAAATCTTTTTTACAATACGATTAGTTTCAGCTTATATTTATTAAAACTAATATGTAAAATAAATATTTTTCTAAGTTACTAAAAATTCTTTAAATATTTTTATTGACTTATGACTTAAATAATAAATCATCGGATTGATTGATATTTTTTATATTTAATGGAACAAAACGTTACATATAGCGGCCTGATGACCAATTGACTAGCCCTCTGGCTTTTGATACCACAGGCTTCTGGTTCGAATCCTGGCATTGGCATGGATGTTTTTTAATGGTTCAGAATCCACGTTAAATTGTAGATCCCGGTCTAATTAGCCCAATGTGAGCAAAAAAAAAATGACCATAGAACGACAAACCAAGCCATTACATAAAAGTCATGAAAAGGTACACACAAAAAAAAAAAAAAAAACGATCAGAAGGTAAATACCACATTCTCTTTGAGGGAAAGTTAACGAAGCCATGCGTGTTTGCTGATTGAGCACAATGGTCAGACTAATGTCTTTTAACAGTTCAACATTCTCCATAATTTCGATAGGTGGCATTAGGTGTGAGTGAAGGAGAATGGTACATCTACTATTTTTATCAAAATGTAATGCATAAAAATTATTAAAAAGAATTTTTATGCACTTTTTCGCACGGCATTTCCATTAATAAATGCCATAAATTTCCATTAAAAATTTATACATTTCCATTAAAAAATGGCATGCATTTCCATTAAAAACAAGCCATACATTTCCTTTAATAATAGCATAAATTTCCTTAAAAATGCCATACGTTTTCTTTAAAAATATGCCATACATTTTCTTTAAAAATGGCATACGTTTTCTTTAAAAATAAACATTTTCATTAAAAACTGCTATACATTTCCATTTAAAACGGCATACGTTTTCTTTAAAAATATGCCATACATTTTCTTTAAAAATGGCATACGTTTTCTTTAAAAATAAACATTTTCATTAAAAACTGCTATACATTTCCATTTAAAACGGCATACGTTTCCATTAAAAATATGCCATACATTTTCATTAAAAATAAATATTTTCAATTAAATTTAATTTTTTAATGAAATTTAAACATTTTGATTAAAAAATGCCATATATTTCCACTAAAAAATGTCATACATATATTTGCTAAATGTTTTTTACTTTTCATATGTTTAAAAAAAGAATTTTAAAAAAAAATTCAGAATAAAAGTTTTGGAAAGTTTATTTTTTTTTTTTTTTTTTCAGTCTTTGCCTCGTTTAAAAAGGATGACACAAATTGAAATGGGACTTGTAAACTACAGCAGATTATCTGTCTCTAACGCAGAGTGCAGATAAACTTTCTCGTGAAATAAAGACAAAATCGTGCACAGTTTGCGATAAAAAACGAGTTTGTTAAGTTTGTTTTTGGTGAACATAAATCCTACCGATGTACAAAGAAACGAAAAGTTGCAGCTGTCCTGCGTGATTTGGCGATGGTTTATCCTTCGCGAATTTGGGAAAGGAATAGTTAATTCATAAATATAAATTAATGGTTCTTAGAATTTTAACCATAATTGTTTCAGTGGGTTTTCTTTTTAATAAAGATAGTCGAGTATTGTTTTTTTAAATCCAGAATAACAGGTTGGGAACTTTTAAATAGACACGAAAATGTTGCGCGTTCTACGAAAATTCTGGGGGGATTTCTGAAAGTTATTTAAGATATATAAATATGGATTGAAACAAAAAAGAACGCGGCAGATGGTTGGCAGAGAAATACATCTGCAAAGACGGTGAATCAGCACCTTTTAGAATAGATTTCTGTACGCATCACAATCCTCGATCAATTCTAGAATTATAAATAGCATAGAAAGAACATCGTAGAAAAATGTCACTGCTTATGAAATAAATAAACAAATAAGTAGGAACTGCAGTTGCAAAATACTCTAAGCTAGTTTTTTTATCGTACATATTAAGGGTCTGTTGACTGAGTGACTAGCTCGGTGGCGCTCGCTGCCACAGGTTTCGGGTTCGAGTCTCGGCGGTGCCATGGATGTTTGTATAGTGGTTCGGAATCCATTTTAGTGGTAGGACTAACAAACCTATCCCGTAAAAAGATAACATATCCTGTCTAGAAATCTGCTAGTAGGCAGACGGCCTTGGCTGTTGTGCCACCGATGATGATCATACAAATTTTAGAAAAAAATTCTTTTATTACAGTTCTTAGCAATTTTAATTTCAAACTATATCTATTCTAGTTTGGTTTGTCGCTCTACGGTCGGGGTTTTTTTTTTTTTTTTTTTTTTTTTTTTTTTTTTTTTTTTTTTTTTGCATACTTTAGGCTGAGACCTACAGTTTAAAGTGGATTCCAAAACCACTAACAAATATCCTTGACACCGCCAGGATTCGAGCCTGAGGCTAGTATTACCAAAGGCCAGAGGGCTAGCCAATTGGCCACCAGCGTTGACAGGGAGCAGCTAGTGTTTTGAACAGCTCAAATTTGAATCCGCTATAGCCCTCCGTTGCAGTCTCTGCTTTCAGAAACGAGGCAACTCGATAGGGACTGGCAATACAATAACAGTATCGCGCAACGCCAATCATATTGCAAATTGGGAGTTTTTACGCTTTTTCTCCTATGCGACAAGTAAATGAGGAGCAGTTACCCTTAAAAGCTCTTCCGGAAACCAATGCCTGTGTTTTATCGTCCATCAGTGGGCTGGTATATGGTATACATATAAATTGAATACACCACCGATGTTCAGTGAAAATGTCCAAATTTTTAAGTTAACTTTTATTATTATTTTTTAATAAATTAATTTATATTATTTTTAATTAACTTTTTTAAAACATAAAATTAATTCTCTTCATAAAACATCCAGTTTACATAAAAATTTCTGCATAAATTTTAATTTGAATAAATTTTTGAACTAAAAATCCTATGTATTGTGCATTTTTTTTCTTTCATAAAACTATAAGAAAGAGCATGTCGTTTTTAGATACCTCGACGTTTCAAAAACTGGTGCATCCATTTTCTTTAAACGCATTTAGTTCTAAAATATGATATATCTCCTAATATTATAATTTATAATATTAGGAGATATGATTAAAATATTTTTAGAATTTTTCACTGGTTTTTCTCAGACGCATTAAAATTTAATTTGTTTATAAAGACATAATGTCCATTTAATATGTTTATCAAAATACATTTTGTATAATGATGAATGCTAAATATCGATAATATATTGATACTTGACGTGCATGATAATGTTGATATTTTATCAATAAAATTTAAAAACTGAATTTAAATGATGTTTAAATTAAATTAAATTTAATTAAAATTTATTACATTTAATAATTAATAATTTAATTTAATTTAATAAATAAAGGTTTTAATTAAATTCAATAAAAAAATTCAAAAAAATCCAATAAAAAAAAAAAGAAATAAGATGTTTTTAGAAGTCTTCATTTCTTTTAGTCTATTAACGACATTCATGAATAAAATAATACTTAAAAAGAATCCAGATATTCTTAAACTATGGGACACGACACTTTTCTTACAGATGATTGTAAAAGATTGGAGCACCTCTGCCTTATAAAAAAGAAAATGCTTTCTTTTTTTTTTTATTATTATTTCTTTCAAAACTAACTTTCCCGCTGACCTTCAGGTCGACAATGTTTCGAAGTACGTTCACGTGAATCGTTTCTGAGAATCACTTCTTTCGGTTTCGGAACATGTTTTTAACAATTATGCGTGTCTTTCTTTGGGATTGCATCATTCCATTTTGAATGGATGCATTCTTTATTACTCATTGTTACATCATTTTAATAAAAGTAAATTAACATGCAGAATCATGCATGTTTATCTTCTGTTAAAACAGAGTCCTTCAGTCATAAAGTAAAATCTTTGAGATGAGAGACTTCCTTGCTCCCCCCTTCCACGTCTAATGCACCTGCCCGCCAAATAATTTAAAAATTAATCATTCATTTCATCATATGAAATCAAGGGCATTTTTCATAACAGTTTAAATCGGGGGTGCACAGACTTCTGGAGACCAAGGCAAGCATGTGCTGATGGCAATTTGACGGCATATATACAAAAAAGAATCTCGTAAATATTTTCGAGATTATATATATATATATATATATATATATATAAATATTCCTTATTATATATATACATATCTTTATATACTCCTATATTATATATATTGTATATTACATATAACATGTAAAGAAATAAGAGATATATTGTATAATATAGAATCTCTAAATATACAGTGGCAGAATGTCCTGAAATTCAGGCAAGAATTGAATACCTAAACATCTTAAATAGTTCGGAATACTTGGTATGAAAGAGCTGATGCCCTTTCAACATGATACACCTTTAGGTTCGGTGGGAATGGGTGCACCAAATTATTTCTAAAACAAATCCTATAGTGTGGCCTTTATTAAAAGCATAATTTCTTGCATGTCCTTACATACATAATAGATAATATGTTTGGTATATATGATTTGGTTTATATAATGCTAATTATTTATGACACGAATAGCTTGCAGACGGTTGAGGAGGGATTGGACATTGCCTTCTGGAAGTACTTTTAGGTATAACAGCCTCACATTTGCATCTTGCATGAAATAAAATTGCAACAAGCATCCTAACTATCAATGCAAGACGCTTTACACTCATTGACACAACTTTAATCAAGTCTCTTCGTTTTTCAAAGTAGAGACCATAACGAATGTCCATATCGGATTCAAACCCGAGCTTCCCTACACATAGCTATACATGTTTCTACTGGACCCCGAGTCAGGTATATTTTAGTATTTCGTTCGATTTATGTAGTAATCCAGCGCACAAATGATTAATCTAGTGATTTTTATTTTTATCAATAACCACATTTATTTTGTTGAGAGCAATTTTAAAAAAGTAACCTGTTTTTGTTATTAATATCTTAAATATAAAAACAATTACGTGGACAATCCTGAGTACAGGCTAGCCTGTTATTGGCTATTGTTCTGATCTTCGATTTCGCAATAATTTTTTAAAAAATTTAACATCTTTTAGTATTTAAATGCTTATTTTTTATAACTGAATTACGTCTCATAACATCCTTCATCAAAAGTTATTCGAAGCAATTACCCATCATATAAAAAGGACATAATGATGAGGTGGTTTGAGTATCCATAATTTAAATTACCGATTCTCAAAGTGCATCTGCCCACCATGGGGCTGTTTTTGCCAATAAAGAAGAAGAAAAAAAAGATTCCCAAAGTGGGCGATAGAACTCAGTGGCAGGGTAAAGGTGGTGATCATAGTCTGGGCCCCATTTGGGAGTGTTTAATAAAAATAAGGCAGGGCGATGGCTTAAAGAAGGAAGAGAATTTAGAAAAACTATTTGTCGACAATTCAAAGACGGCTTTCAATAATTCTGTCCGCAAAAAGCAAATGACTGCAGTTTATTCTGAATTATGGGCAATACTAAAGCTTTTAATTGATTTTCTTACTATCATTTAAAGGAACATGGGTTTAGTGCCATCATTGTTAATATAAAAAATGACTGCAAATAGATTATCGCGATAATTTACAAAATGCAGCTGATAAAAAAAGAGCCAAGGATTAATTTATCTCTTGTTTACAACATCTTTATTTACAGTGTTTTGAGTTGTATGTAGAATTATAGATAAAAAAAGAACACAGATTTTGACTATATTTTTCTGTTTGTTCATTTAAAGAAACTAAATTTCTAGAGAAGCGTTGGTAATTTTTCTAGAAACAGGGTAGTAGGATAAATAAATTTAGAAACTACCGATTTAAATGAAAGTGAAATACTCTATTAAACCATCATTAAAAAGTCTACTGAATAGTCTATTAAACCGTTATTAAAATATATTAAATAGTCTATTAAATCGTTATTAAAGTATATTAAATAGTCTATTAAAACCATTATTAAAGTATATTAAATAGTCTATTAAACCATTATTAAAGTATATTAAATAGTCTATTAAACCATTATTAAAAGTATATTAAATAGTCTATTAAACCATTATTAAAGTATATTAAATAGTCTATTAAACCATTATTAAAGTATATTAAATAGTCTATTAAACCATTATTAAAGTATATTAAATAGTCTATTAAACCATTATTAAAGTATATTAAATAGTCTATTAAACCATTATTAAAGTATATTAAATAGTCTATTAAACCATTATTAAAGTATATTAAATAGTCTATTAAACCATTATTAAAGTATATTAAATAGTCTATTAAACCATTATTAAAGTATATTAAATAGTCTATTAAACCATTATTAAAGTATATTAAATAGTCTATTAAACCATTATTAAAGTATATTAAATAGTCTATTAAACCATTATTAAAAGTATATTAAATAGTCTATTAAACCATTATTAAAGTATATTAAATAGTCTATTAAACCATTATTAAAACAAATATTAAGTTGCTTAACACTAACATATTTGTCGCTTTAATTCCATTTATTTTTTTCATTTGGTATTGATTTATTAATAAGGATTATGCTATCATTTTTATTTCACGGGACAAACTAACAAAAAAAATTTATTTTGTATTTTTACATAAAATGTATCCCGGTCTAATATGATCGTTAGAGCGTTATGAAGGTAGTGTTACTCGCATCCATACCATATCTTCTGCTACACGTAAAAGTGCCCTGGGTAGAGCTAAATGAGTAACAGCGGTGCAGCCTTATGACATAAAGATTATCTGTCTCTGTATTGCCAGTTGCATTAGAACAACAACAAGTTATTTCTAAGAAAAAGCATAACAAATGTTCTTCTTGAATCTCATTAAATGATCTTGGGTAAGACATCGGTATTTAAACTATGAGCTAACCTTTTCTTTTATCAAAAAAAAAAAAAAAAAAAAAAAAAAAAAAAAAAAAAAAAAAAATAGTAATAACAAGGTTTATTGTGAACCTCGTATTAATGTTAATTGCCACTTTTTTTACGTATAAATTTATATATCTTATTAAATCAGATCCATATCACTTTTCCAGAAATTAGAACATTTTCATATAAAAAAATATTTTGTACAAAGTATAATATTTTGATGGTATTAAAGATTACTCATTTTCAGAAAGCAATACAATTATTCGTCACGCATAATTGAATTCAAGATTTTGTGAAGTAAACTTTGCGCTTTTCATCATTATGTCACATTTGATTTCACAATTTATCCTATTCATATTTAATTTCACAATTTTTTTAAAGTAAATTATGCCCTTTTCATAACAATAACATGCAAATGTATCCGATGCAGTAGCACCTGGGTGTATGTACATTTTGGATTGGTCCAACTTAATATTCGTCCTGTTTTTTGGGCTCGAAAGATTTTTATTTAAAAGTATACGACCTTGTTTGGAATAAACTCTAGCATGTCAAAAATCTTTTGCCAAATGGATGGATATTCGACCAAACAATTAGAGATTACAAGACGTAATCAAACAACCCAAACAAGCTACAATAGCATTGTCTGAGTAACCAGATCTCCTGCCTCGAAATCTGCCAGCAGACAGGCGGCCTTTGGCCCAACATTGGGGGCTGTTTTTGCGCAATGAAGATTTAGTCGGGTCGCTCTACGGCCATTTTTTGCACACTTCGGGCTAATTAAACCGGGACCTATAGATTAACTTGGATTCCGAACCACCAACAAACATCCATGACATCAAAACAGCCATGATTCGAACTTGAAGCCTGTGGT
>BPLR01008477.1:0-24523 GCA_021605095.1 Caerostris extrusa | reverse complement strand
ATTTGTTGACAGCAACACGTCGATCTTAATATCTTTAAAGTCTCCAGGGTATCAAATAAGACTTTAAAAGATTAGAATTACGGAGCTTTTCAATCATTTTTTTTTTGCGAATCTGTTGGTAATTGAGATCGTCATCAATTTTGCACTGAGATATTTGTTTGGCATTTCGCTGGCTTTAAGCAAGCTTAGTTAAGTGGAGATTTTCATTCTTCTGACAAATCCTCTGATTCTAGAAATTTGTTGACAGCAACACGTCGATCTTAATATCTTTAAAGTCTCCAGGGTATCAAATAAGACTTTAAAAGATTAGAATTTTTGAGCTTTTCAATCAATTTTTTTTTGCGAATCTGTTAGTAGTGAGATCGTCATCAATTTTTGCACTGAGATATTTGTTTGGCATTTCGCTGGCTTTAAGCAAGCTTAGTTAAGTGGAGATTTTCATTCTTCTGACAAATCCTCTGATTCTAGAAATTTGTTGACAGCAACACGTCGATCTTAATATCTTTAAAGTCTCCAGGGTATCAAATAAGACTTTAAAAGATTAGAATTTTGAGCTTTTTCAATCAATTTTTTTTTTTTTTTTTTTGCGAATCTGTTAGTAGTGAGATCGTCATCAATTTTTGCACTGAGATATTTGTTTGGCATTTTGCTGGCTTTTTAAGCAAGCTTAGTTAAGTGGAGATTTTCATTCTTCTGACAAATCCTCTGATTCTAGAAATTTGTTGACAGCAACACGTCGATCTTAATATCTTTAAAGTCTCAGGGTATCAAATAAGATTTTAACAGATTAGAATTTTTGAGCTTTTCTATCAATTTTTTTTTTTGCGAATCTGTTAGTAGTGAGATCGTCATCAATTTTTTGCACTGAGATATTTGTTTGGCATTTCGCTGGCTTTTAGCAAGCTTAGTTAAGTGGAGATTTTCATTCTTCTGACAAATCCTCTGATTCTAGAAATTTGTTGACAGCAACACGTCGATCTTAATATCTTTAAAGTCTCCAGGGTATCAAATAAGACTTTAAAAGATTAGAATTTTTGAGCTTTTCAATCAATTTTTTTTTTTTTTTTTTTGCGAATCTGTTAGTAGTGAGATCGTCATCAATTTTTGCACTGAGATATTTGTTTGGCATTTCGCTGGCTTTAAAGCAAGCTTAGTTAAGTGGAGATTTTCATTCTTCTGACAAATCCTCTGATTCTAGAAATTTGTTGATAGCAACGTCGATCTTAATATCTTTGAAGTCTCCAGGGTATCAAATAAGACTTTAACAGATTAGAATTTTGAGCTTTTCAATCAAATAGATTTTTTTGCGAATGGTTTTTATATGTTTATTATTAATTAACTTATTTTATACTATTTTTAAAAGCCATGATAAAAGGAAAAAAATATGTATTTTTCAAGTACGTTAGTAAGGATACAATAATGCTAATTTTTCTCCCTAAATAAATGTATTTTCCACCAAGGTGCATTAGTGTGTCACATTTTTTTTTCAAAAACCATTGTGTTAGAATGAATCGCATGCAAATTAGAAAAGGAGTATAAACATTTCTTAGAGAAAAAAAATAGATACTTCCTTTTACTTTTATAATGACTATATAACAGATAACGAGGTAAAAAAAAAAAGACTATAAAGAAGTGATATTTAGCACATACTTCGTATTAATTCAGAAGCAACATTGAAAAACTGTCCTTATAAACATAGCTGACCTTATTAAGGAGTGACCATGTACCTGGACAGTATACAGCATATCTTGCATTTTTACTTTGTTATATAAATATATTCCCTTTGTAACAAAACTACTTTAAAAAAACTACACAGAAAGGAAACTTAAAAAAAAAAAAAAAAAAAAAAATGGTATCCTGAAGCGTTTTTCATTACTGCTTTATAATTTGTGATATGCTTGATCCATATTTTTAAGATTTTTTTTTTAAATTTAGAATTTTCATAAACTCTCTACACTATGGGTCTTTTAACGACTTCTCTTCTAAGATATAGTAAATTATTCCATAAGTTTCTACGTCAGCATCTCACTTTCCATATTGCTTGTTATCAGAAATCCCTGCAGGGGACGATAAATCAATTGCCCTCAAATTTTCTACATATGCTAATTATTGCTTGTTGCCTGTCGTCCTATTTCTTGCTTAAAGGATATCTTATCAAACGTCACGACACTCTTTCAGGAATTAATTTTTAAAGATTAAAATTAGCTATGTGACCGATACTATCAATACTATCAATAATCAATCGATTAATACTATATTGATTCTAAATGGAAGGTGATTTTGTCTCCTCCATGTTATCAGAATACATCAATGGACGTGTTTCTGACTAGGATCCCGCAATCTAACGAGTAGAAATAATATGATTTGAAATATCCTGAAGGTATATATGTTTTGAAAAGGCTACTATTATGATATTAAATTTATTTATTTTGTGTATTTAGAAATATTTTTTTTTTTAGTTTTTACATTTCTTGGATAAATTATTTAGCACTCTTTTTCTGTATATTTTGTGTAAAAATTTGTTATATTTTGCACATTATTCCCGGATTTCCAGCTGTTCATTTCTTGGTATCGGTTTTGTCTAATGATTTTCAGTTTCATCGCTGCAGTTAATCGGCGCTTAAATTTTTCTCTCATTTCCTTTTACATAGATATGAATAAGAGGAACTGCGGGTTTAGTATAGAGAATTTTATTATGTTTTTTTTTTATAAGACATGATCGTTTGTCTAGGAAGCACTTGACTACATGTTAATTTATGTGTAGCGAATACTGTTGCGCATTTGTTATGCAAATTGAGTATTTTTAAAAAACATTCCTAATTAGTTCTCCTTTTGATTTGTGTATTGATAAATTGCGATATATAATATATATATATATATATATATATATATATATATATACAAATATGTGTGTGTATATAAATGTCTGCATGTATGCAACATTCAGAAACTAAAATAAAAGTGAGTTAAAATTAAAAAAAAAAAAAACTTCTTCAATATAATTATATGATGATTCTGAATACATTTTCAACAAGATAAAATTACAACATTCTGTTATTTTACGTCTACTATTGAATGTTGTAAACTGCGTTGGATATTGTGATTTTAAATGTTCTAAATGAATCTATAAAAATGTAGTTAAACAAGTTGATGAAATCTAAAATATTTGTTATTATACTATATATACGATTTTAAATGCGTTATCCAAAAACATAATTAGATAACTAAAATTCTATAACTGATGTTTAAGTTAAATAGTTTTTTTTTTATAAATAAATTCTGATATTGTAATAATTTTAAAATATGGTCAATCTATCTACCTACATAAATATATAATATTTTTACTTTTAAAAATTAATTCAACATAATGCCCCTGATGTCCATCGTTTATAAATTAAATATTAAATCACCAAAAGTTTTTCTTTTTTTCTTTCTATACTTTTAAAATCACAATCATTCTCCCTAATATTTTTACATAAGTGAAAATGTTTGCGTTCAAACCAACCTGTCAAGTTTTACTTTAGAATTACTGAAGTTTTCATCTTTATTTTTCACTTCAAACTTCAAATGCCAGTTTGGATTTCGTTTATATTTTCAGTTTCACGAAATTGATTTCTGAAGTTGTTGCCTCGTTCGAATTTCGGTTAATTCTTCGCTAAACATCAGCATCTCCATAAAAGAACTCGAACAAAATTCCATGCATACTTAAATAACTTCGAGATCCCATTAATTGACAAATTAAAAATAATTAAAAAGGAAAAACTGTAAATTAAATGTCCCTCATATGTTTATTAAGATATATACCTATGCATTCCATCAGAATTGATTAAATGGAAATGGAATTTTAATGAAACAAAGTGAATCAGTGACTTTATTTGGTAAAGTACCATCTCATTCATTTTCAAATCTATATTTCCATTTAAATTGAAATGAAAATTATTTGCGAAATTAAAAAAATGAAGTAAAATAAGTTAAAATCCTATTAAAGCGGAAAATGGCTTTACGAACATATGTCTGACTAAATTTACGAATCATATATATCTATTAAGGTAAGTTTAATATAATTTCCAACTAACGCATTAAAGTAAATTATAATAAAAAGTTACTAGCAAACCGTCGTTTTCATGAGTGGAATAATTAACTATTAGCTACTATGTTATTAACTATTGTTATTTTGTTGCAAGTTAGTAATTTAGAAGTCTTTACCTTAAACGGTTTCTTTTTTTATTTTTAGAAAACTAAGTTTAATTCCTGTAAATAAACCAAAAAATGATAACATCTTCATCGAGAACTGTTTGGTACAGCTTGATTCTGCTAATAACATCTGAAAATATTTTAGTTATTTTAATAATTGATAGAATAAAATTTGCTTTTAATTTCAATTTTATTATGGTACCTAAGCCCGACTCGTTGATATCTCTTGAGATCCTTTTATTAATCATATTTAATTCGCAACAATATTAATATAACATAAAAATAATATATACTTTTACTTAGATATTTATTTTATAAATAGTGCAGCGAACAAAAATTTTTCTCCTTAATATTGCTTTAATTTTTATACATTTATTAAAAATTTCTTACGAATTCATATTCTATATTAATTAATGTGTATTTTTTCCATTTTGATAGAAAATAACAATATTAATTATTTGATAATTAGTCTAAAAATATCTTTTGAATAGAACGTTACAGATCTTCAACTGAGAAGGCTTTAAGATCCTCAAATGAGAGTTTGAAATACCACAAACAATACCACAAATACCATAAACCAAACGTTTCCGTGCCTATTCCATTGATCGTCACATTATAATCGTAAGCCATGTGTCTTGAGGAGGTGGAAGAATATGAATCTCCAGATACCACACATGAGAGTAGTTATATTAAATTACCTCTGTACACCCACCGTTTGTTAAGCTGAATCTTTTACATATATGATGTTCTATGGAGGGATGAATGGCAAAGTGCACGCATATGGTATAACAATAATAATTCGGCAATTTTTAATTTACATATCAATTGTTTGAAAATAGTATAAATTTGTTTACAGTGTTTCAGATGAATATAATATAAGGTTAATTATAATATGTTCAGATAAATGTGATATTAATGTATATATAGGATATCAATGCAAGAATATGGAAAAACAAGAAGTTAAATATTTTTGGTTTTTTTATGTAATCTTAGTTTGTGATAATTACACTGCAAATTTCCAAAAATATTAGAAAAAGATTAAAATTCGATTATAAATTTATTTAATTGTCGATGAACAATACTCGATCGTTATTAAATTTAGATTTAATAACGATTGATCGTTACAAATTTAGACAACACACTACAGTTGATCACTATAGGAAAGCAAGCTACTATAAGTATATTTTATAATTTAAATATGTTGTATTACATGTTTATGCACACAGGTGCGCAGAATATCTACCTCCCCGTAGTGTACCTGATAACACTTTTTAGTGGCTAAAAGATCTGCAACTTGGCATTATTGTTAGATTAATGAACTCTGTCTCAGCATGTTTTGTTGTATTTGTTGTATTATTTTGTTGTTGTTGTATGCTGTATGTTTTTTTGTTGTTCTTTTTGTGCTGTAACTGTTCATAATCTGACATTGGAAATAAAAAAAAATGTTTATACACACTTACATAAACATAATTTATGTTTATAAGCACTATAATTAATGCATTTAAAAATAATTTAAGCTGGTTGTAATGAATGTATACATAAACAAACAATCCAACCAATTTAAAGTGCAAAAATATATCTAGATATATTGGATATGTGTTTTATTATAATGATATTCAGTAGTTTTTATATTTCAAACTTTTTAAAATTAAATTGCAATTTAATAAACATAAAAAATTAAAGTTAATAATTTGCATGTAATTAATAAAATAATATTAATGTTCTTTATTTAAAAAAAGACGCGCTATATCAGCTTAGTGATATGTTTTTCAGATTCAAAACAATAATTAAGGATGTTATTTAATTTTTGCATATTCATAATAATGAAGTTTAAATGCAGTAACATATACAAATATATATCCCTTTTTCATCATACATCATCATATGGGGCAAGGTCTTCTGCTAGATATCAAGACATGAGACGGCCACTATCTTAGGGCCAACATCCTGGTTTGTCATTCATATTAGACCGAGACCTACGGTTTAGGGTGGTTAGGGACACGAGCCTGAGACCCGTGGTATCGAGTGATAGGGTACAAGTCCCTCAGCCATCATTTATCATGCAAATTGAATTTTCCCATTTAGTCTCGTACTTTCCCTTCATTCACATTTTAACAAAAGATAAGAACAACATAAAATAAGCATATAAAGATTTAGATAAAAAAAAACTATTAAATTATTACACCATTACTAAATTTCTATCTTACTTATCCTATTTTTAAAAATACGAACGAACTTTAACAGAATGATAAAACTCTTAAAACCATTTCTTCAGAAGCAAACAAGATAAATGAGCAAGATAAATAATTCTATGGAAGTTTTATTTGGATTGACTTGTAAGCGGTTTCTTATACCACAGAAAATCTTCAATTAATAAATTTAACTTAAAAACTCCTTTCTTTGAAATGAGCCTTGATATCTTGTAAGATTGCTGGAGAATTCCAGGAAAATTTGATGGAAAAATGTCAGTAAGGGTAGTTTTATGGGGATAACAAACAGCTTGCAGCAGAGAGTTGGCCTCTTTAAATGCCTGGTATAGTTAAGAGTTCTGCAACCAAAACTTTATCTCCAAAACGAAATGAAACTTCTGTCTAAGTACTCCTACTTCCGGCTGTTAAAACTCAATTTCAGTTGCTGATGGGGGAATAAATTTGTCAAGTGCCCCGCACAGAAATGAGTCTTTCCAGGATATTATTTAATTTTTTTATATTAATAATAATGAAGTTTAAAAGGAAATTGCTTATGTAAATTTATATTTCTTTTTTATATACATCATCATATTTGGCACAGCAGCCCCTGTTGGACCAAGGCCTTCTACCATATTTCAAAACATGAGACAGCCACTCCTTTACAGTCAACCCCCTCGTTTGTCGCTCAACAGTCATATTAGACAGGGACCTACTGTTTAGGGTGGTTAGGGATACGATCCCGAGACCTGTGGTATCGTGCACCACAGTGCTAGTCATTCAGCCATCTTTTATACGACTTTGAGTTTTTACATTTAACTTCTCAATTTGCCCTCATTCCCATTTTAACCAAAGATAATATCAACAGTAAATATACATATAAAGATTCAAATAAAAAAACAAACATTAAATTATTTCACCATTACCTAAATTTCTATCTAACTTATCCTTTTTTAAAATACAAACATACTTCAATAGAATGATAAAACTCTTAAATCCATTTCTTCAGAAGCAAACAAACCATTAACAAGATAAATGATTCTATGGAAGTTTTATTTGGATTGACTTGTAAGCGGTTTCTTATACCACAGAAAATCTTCAATAATAAATTTAACTTAAAAACTCTTTTCTTCGAAATGAGCCTAGATATCTTTAAGATTGCCGGGGAATTCCAGGAAAATTTGATGGAAAATCTCAGTAAGGGCAGTTTTATGGGGATAACAAACAGCTTGCAGCAGAGAGTTGGCCTCTTTAAATGCCTGGTATAGTTAAGAGTTCTGCAACCAAAACTTTATCTCCGAAACGAAATGAAACTTCTGTCTAAGTACTCCTACTTCCGGCTGTTAAAACTCAATTTCAGTTGCTGATGAGGGAATAAATTTGTCAAGTGCCCCGCACAGAAAGGAGTCTTTCCAGCAGAAAGGGAATTTTAATTAGGAAATTACTCTTGATTAAAGTATTTTAAGTATTTATGAAAGAGCTTTGCATTTATTAATACATGAATGTATTAAAAGTAACTTGAAGGTATTTAAGACATATATTCCTCATATTAAATATGGAAGTTTATTTTAAAGCAAAATTAAAATCTTTCATATTTGATTGGTATATTTGCATTTTTTTAGTATTTATTTAATATTGATGAAAAGAGAAAAATATTCTTGTATTGTTGTTTATCATATACTTATATATATTTATATACTGGTATTAATATTTAAGTATTTAGGAAAGAATTTTGCATTTATTGTTATACGAATATAAAAGAAACAAACATGAAGGAATTTAAAACAACCTTGCATATAAATGAATATGCTTGAGTATTTCTGAATATGCCTTATATGAATATTCGAACTCATATATATATATATATATATATATATATATATATATATGAATATGCCTTACATGAAGTTATTTAAAAAACTTTGTTGGCCAGTTTCAAATTTTGAACTGTTTTGTTTTTAGTAAATACTCAATGCGATTCATATTTAAGATATATGAATATATAATCACTATATTGAATAATGATAAAAACAATTTATGTTTTATTTTATTGTTTTTTTTTATTTCATACTTTCCTCTACTATTACAAGAATGTACCAGAAATAAACATGAAGGAATTTAAAGCAACCTTGTACATATACATGAATATGCCTGAGTATATCTGAATATGTCTTACTCATGAATATGTATATACATAATTATGTCTTATATGAATTTACTTTTAAAATATTTTAAGCGAGTTTCAAATTCTGGACTGTTTTTCTTTTTATAAATAATCAATACAATTCATATTAAACATATATGAATATATCACCATTATATTGAACAATGATTAAACAATTTGTGTGAATTTATGGTTTATAGTCTTTTTATTTCATATTTTGCTCTATAAATTATAAATTATTTTTAAAACATTTTTTTATTTACTTATCGACATAAAAAGTGAAAAATGTTATTTTCAACAAAAAGTAACTGCTATTCAAAATTATTATTTATATTAAAATTTTGTGAATCAGTGTGCAATTGAAAATGAAAAACTTTCTTCATACATAAAAAAAAAAAATAACTTGAATCTTCATATATTTCTAGATTTAATTTCATAGCTATATACATATATAATATTTTGAGAAATATTAAGTGAGCTATCCAATTTTGTAATTCAACTCCTTTCAATATTGCATGATATCATTATATTAGTTTGTGAATAATGAATAGTAAAGCACCACCATTCTCTTCCAAGAGCCTATTCATCCTAAGACTATGTAATTGCCGGCTTGTAATTCGCAGCCAAACCCTTTCAAATTCTTCCCGCTGAATCGCTAGTTGATACTGGAGCTGACGTGAGAGCACCCTATCGCATATCACGGCATATCGCGGTTTCCCAATTTATCTGCGCACTGGACTTTCAATTTCCAGTCGGCGTATGCTGTGTCATCACATTGTCGTGACTCGGAATCATTACGAAGCTGATGCCCGCAAATTTGGAGCGCTTGACCCGTTTCGCCTTCCTCCGCAAAGGACGCTGGGACTTCTCTTGAGATTGGTCTTTTTTCATCCATCCACTGTCTTTCATTAGAGTTCATTCGGCCCTTTTCTTAGCAGAGTTTAAGCCACGTAAAATTAAGCAGTTTAGTCTACTCATAGAAAGACATTTGTGAAATTTTATCGTATGAAGAAACTACATGTTCAATACGCTTTTCAAGATATCAGTTAATTATATATTTCATGTATGTTTGTATGTGTGTATGTGTGTGTGTGTGTGTGTGTGTGTGTGTGTGTGTGTGTGTGTGTGTGTGTGTAATGTATGTATGTATGTATGTATGTATGTATGTATGTATGTATGTTTGTATTTAAGTATGCATAGTTTCATCCATGAGAATTTTGTCAGAATAAGCAATTAAATCAAGTTGTGATAAAAAAAAAAAAAAAAGTTTATTTTTCCTAACATTCAAGATTTGTTTTTTAACTTTCACCCCAAGTGCAATTAAGCATGCTTTGAATCTATTTAAAATATATATAAAAGCAATGATTTGCATATGTTTATTTTTTATTTCAACATACCCTATTTTAAACATATAATGAAATTTTGTGGTATGAACTAGAAATAATGTGGTAAATCATAATGCACTATTCATTGATACGTAGAAAATATAAAAAAAATGTAATGTATATGAAAAATACGTATTTCAGAAAAAAATTTTGGGGTAAAGAAGTCTGCATTTTAATTTAAAATAGCAACTTTGCAAGGTACTCTCGCAGACGAAAGAAATAACCTCCAACCTAGTCTTTAACTTTAGGATATTTAAATAGTTAATCGAATAAATCGAAAGAAGGATGGCAAATAACGAAAAAAAAATACAAATTTAGAAAGACAACCTCTGCTTATTAAAATAGCGACAAAGCAAAATATTCATATGCAGTAGGATTCAAAAGTTAACAGCAAAATTAGAAAACGATATAAAAATCTATGTATCATAAAGACGCACAATTTACAAATTAATACTCACTAAAATAAGTGATTTTTGGGAATAATATAAAAATATAATAAACATGAAAATGTTTTAAAATATAATATAAACATTGGAAATGTTGAAAATATCCATCTAAAAACTACAGAGACTGCTGCAGAAGCATACTTATATGGTTATTATCTGTAAAAGGGAATGTTATAATAAGAACCCATTGTGGAGCATTGTAGATATATTTTTTATGATTAAATTAATGTCCAGAAATAATTGAAATTAATTTCGAAAAGCCCATTTATTTCAAAAAGTAAGAATTTCACCAAGTAACAATCTGAACCAAGTTTGGACATATTGAATACTTTTGGTATTGGCCCTGCTACAATAAAAAATTGTTGTAAAAATTTTAAAAATTTCTCATTATAAATTTATCACATCTGTATAAGCTTCATTTATTGACATATTATATTTATATATTTTTAATGTCACAAAAATTCCTTCAATGCCTAAGTGCTAATTTGACAACTACATATTCCTCCAATTCGTAATATTTTTTTCTCTTCATATTTTAATCTGCTCTGATATTTTAAGACATTCTGTATGTATATAATACGAATGTAAAATCCAATTTTTTCGATAATTTTTTTTTCGAGATATTAACGGCATAAAAATAATTATTTACAAACAGCAATATAATTTATTTCCTTGAATAATTTGGTTATTCATGTAGTGCAAGATATTAAGATATATTGTTATATAAAATGTACTATAAATAAATAAAAAGCAATATGGTATTGCGACTAAACTGCAAAATAATATAAAAAAATTACTTAATTCACGGAAGAAAACTCAATGTTTAATTAAACAATTAAATAATTAAATGATCGTTTTTTATCGTTAAATTTTGTTGGTTAAAAAAATCCTAAACCATTTTTGTTAACCAACGAAAATTGCATTAATTAAATATTAACTTGCATTCAAAAAGCTAAAAAATGTAAGTAAAAACAAATAATTTTTGGATAATCTCAGTTAATACTTCTTCAATAGTAATTTAGCAATTTATTATTTACATACAAAAAACGGATTAATTAGGATCTTTTTTAATACATTTATTCACTCACTAGGTAAACAGCTTAAGCAATCAAGTTAAAACCAAAACCTTCAATATTTGTAATAACAAAAAAAAAAAAAAAAAAAAAAAAATGTTATCACATTATTTGCTTATACAAATATTTAAAAAAGTATACCAAAGGTATTTGTAATAACAAATAAAACAAAGTAATGGTATTATTTGCTTATACAAAAATTTAAAAAGGTATACTAATGTTTCATCAAAAAAATAAATTTTCAATTTTATACACTACATTGTCATAAAAAGTTCTACATGTTTACTTACTCTTCTTTATGTTTACTTACATTTATTTTGTAAAAACATTTAGAAAAGATTAGAATAATAACCACAAATTAATTTTTTTTACCTATTCAAAATGCTTTATCTTGTTAACAACATAGAGATTCCAAGAATTCAGAAATCATCTTTTGTTAAATTTACATTACTTATTAAATTAATTTTCAAAATCTTCCTAGTGTACTAACTATCATTATAAACATTTTTTATATGCCACTATTTCCGAGTAAGTAAACACAGAAGGATAAATAAATAAATAAACAAATAACTAAATTTCTTTTTTTTAATAATTAGATAATTAAGCTTAAAAGATATTTTTGTCATGGTGTGTCTTTTCCCTGAACTCATTAGACAATGCATCAAATTTCTCGACGTTTACACCAAATAAAGAATGAAGCTTTTATGCTTTTATCAGTATATTTACAGAAAACATAAATTAAAGCTCTATTGGGGAAACTGCCTTTAGCTTAATGTTTACAGTTTTGAACCTTTAATTAATTACAATTTACTCTTAAAGTTAGTAACAATAATCAAATTCCTTTGATGATAATTTTTGAAATTTTCTTTCAAATAGCTCATTACATTTTAAATTTTTTGGTATATCGTTTCAGCTAATGAATAATTATTAAATAATAAAATGCCTTTCTTTTGAAAAATAATGGTTATATAAAAATAAAATTTTAGTTTAGATGTTTATATGAGTACATAAAAAAAAAAAAAAAAAATCATATTTGCATAATTTTAATTAATTACATATTCATTTGAATTAATTATAAAGATGATTAAATGTGTAAGAATTTATTTACGTAATAAATAAAGTTTTTAATTTGTAAATAATTACTCAAAAATAGATAAACTAATAATTAATTTACAGATATAAGTAAGTACAAGTACATACTTAAATCAATAAATTAAATTAATTTAAATTAAATCAACAAATTAATAATAATTCAATCAAAATCAATAAATAAATTTAATTTATTCAATAAATCAATAATTAATTCATCAATAAATTAATTCCAATAATTTATTGATTATTTTGAGCAATATGGTATTGTGACTTAACAGTTAAATAAAATAACTGAATTACGTAATTCAATGAAGAAAACTTAATATTCAATTAAAATAAATAAATTAGTGAATATTAGTTCGAAAAAAACCCTAAACGATTTTTGTTAATATAAAAACATTAAATAAATTTTAATTTACTTAGAAAACCTAGAAAATGTAAATAAAAGCAAATAATTTTGGAATAATCTCAGTTAATACTTCTTTCAATAGTAAGTTAGTAATTTATTATATACGTATAAAAAATGGATTAATTAGGATCATTTTAATGCTTTTATCTACTCCCTATGTAAACAGTTTAAGAAATCAGAAGCAAGACAAACCTTCTATGTTCAATATTTGTAATAACAAAAAAATATAATCAAATTATTTGCTTATACAAAGATTTAAAACGATATACCAAAGTTATTTATGATAACAAATAAAACAATGTAATGATATTATTTGCTTATATGAAAATTTAAAAAGGTATACCAATGTTTAATCTATAAAAATAAATTTTCAATTTTATTCACTATATTATCATAAAAAGTTCTACATGTTTACTTACTTCTTCTTCTTCATGTTTACTTACTTTTATTTTGTAAAAACATTTAGAATAGATTACGAATAATTAAAATTAATTAATTTTTACCTATTCAAATAATTTGTTTTTTCTACTAACAACAGAGCAGTTCCAAGAATCTTCCATCTTTTGTTGAATTTATATTTTTTGTTAAATTAATTTTCCCAGTCTTTCTAGTATACTAACTGCATTATATGTCACTTTATTTCTAAGTAAACACAAAAGATTAATAACTAACTAAACAAATAACTAAACAATAGCTTTAACTTTAAACAAATAACTTTTTTTAAATAATCAAGCTTAAAAAAATATTTTTGTCATGATGTGTCTTTTCCCAGAACTCATTAGAACAATGCATCAAAATTCTCGATGTTTACATCAAATAAGCAATAATGCTTTTATCAGTATATTTACAGAAAACATAAATTAAAGCTCTATTGGGAAAACTGCTTCCAGCTTAATGTTTACTGTTTTGAACCTTTAATTAATTACAATTTATTCTTAAACTTAGTAACAATAATCTAATCCCTTAGATGATAATTTTCGAAATTTTCTTTTAAATAACTCATTGCATTTTAAATCACTCAGTAAATTAATAATTATTAACTAATTCAACGTCTTTCTTTTGAAAAATAATGGTTATATGCAAAGAGAATTTTTGGTTTAGATGTTTATATGCTAAAATAAGGAAAAAAACCTGTTTCCATAATTTTAATTAATTACATATTCATTAGAATTAATTATAAAGATGATTAAATGTGTAAGAATTTATTTACCTACTAAATAAATTACTCTTACCTAAAAAATTATTAAAAAAATAGAAAAACCGATATTCGGTTTATTAATATAAGCCAATAATAAATTTTCTCATATTTATTCACAAATGCATATTAATTAGTAGAAATCGATCTATTTTATAACTAACTTTTTCAGTTAACTTATCAAGTGAATTTGTTTTAAATATTCATTTTTAAAATTAATTAAAATTAAAATTTGAATGTTCTTCAATACATTTGTCTAAGAAAATATTTCTTATTATAAAGTATTTTTTCATTTTAAAAGATGTTTGTTCTTTTATCATTTCTACCGTCTCTAATAAGTAAAATAAAATTAATAACAATGAATTAGTAAGGTAAACTTTGATTTGAAAAAACCCCTGTTTAATAAATTATATTTCCATAATGTTTTTTTCAAAAATTTAAATATATTCTCACGTATATGTTGAAAGCAGCGTCAGTATACTTCATCATTATATTTTATAGCGATTTTAATCACTTTTAAATATCTACTGATAAAAATTTTTAAGTGCATTAGAAAAAATGATTTAAAGAATAAAATCCGAATAAAAATATTCACAAAATATATTTGTGGTGTCTGTTTTCCCGACAAAATTACGTAGCAATTTAAATAAAAATGTATTCATATTTGCTCCACTGTAACTATAAATAAAACATCCTGTAGGTTTTGTATTTATTAAAAATACTTGACATTCTATGAAAGATTTATTTACATAGCCAGCAACATAAGAAACATAATTTATAACGATTACATAAATAAGTGCTGCACTGCACTTCTTCAACCTTCTTGCTTAATTTCACCAATGCATTTATTACAATTTTGAATATAATCAGTAGGCGGGTCAATCGTGGGGTACATAACTATTTAATTGATCGCCATGAAAGTATATAATGTCCTACGGGTTTATCGTGCTCACTCCAGTAATCTATTCATATGATTTAAGCTCTGCTTTGCAAATGGGTTTCGAATCTGTTTCTGTTATTATTTCTTTTTATCTGACACTCAACACCAGCCGTTTTAACAAATATTAAACTCACTTTGAATATGACAAATGGAAATTCTAATGTTTACCTCAGTTGATTTTAAATATTTCTTACGTACACTCATGTAGTGAATAGAGTTATTATATATATTTTTTTAATATCTAAATTTATGGAAATAGAAATTAGCATCACTGCGACAAAATCTCCATTGTGAATATTTTCAAATTCTTCATTGACACTGCAATAATTTTCATTGCTATTGCCCTTTAAAAATATGAATCCAAGACATTACGAAAGAAAATATTTTTAAATTTCATTCATACTGCCAATTTTATTTCATTTTATTACTTCAATACCATTATTAAAATAAATATTTTAGAAGAACTTCGAAAAATAGGTTTGGTAATATTTATTAGTTTAGTCACTATCATTTTTTTCCACCCAGAAGAAAAAAAATATTATTTTAATAAGCTTATTTATTCATCTGTTTATACTTCAAACATAAGTTTGTTTGTTCAGTTTTAATATTTTGCAATATTTCTTTCAAGGTGATATAATTATTGATATAGGAAAAATTCCTGTGTTTGAAATTTTGGTTTTCTCATATTTATGATCCAGTTGAAATTTTTTTTAGAGAAACATGATTTGAATATCAAGTAACCTTAAATAGAGTGCATTGAATTGAGAAATAATTTAAAAATGCGTGATGTAATTATGTGTTTCAGAAAATTCGCATACTTTGTATCAATAAAAGTGATGTTATTAGAAAACACAACAATATTTCAAACAATATTAGACAAATCAATTATAAAATTATTAATAATATATATTTTTAGTAATAATTCTACGTTTGTAAAAATGCTGCTTTTGTAAAAGTCTTTCAATTTTATTTAATTAATGAAGAATAATTTTAAAAAGTTTCTAAAAATTATTAAAATTTTAAATTAGTATTAAAATGTTTCTAAAAATATGCACACTTCGTATCACTAAAAGTGATGTTATTTAGAAAAAGAGCAGTAACAATTCAAATAATGTAAGCTAATTCATTTTTAAAATCATTAATAAGGTATATTTTTAGCAGTAAATTCTACGTTTGTAAAGATGTATTTCAATTTTATTTATTTATCGAAGAGTTATTTTAGTTTCTGATTGAAATAATGGTTTTCGATGTTGTAAATTATTTCCATTTCCATTTAATAATGTCATAAGGTAATTTAAATACAACATTGTACAATGAATTATTTGAATATACAAAATAGAGCACAATATTTCAAATAATAAAAGTTAATTCATTTATAAAGTTATTAATAAAGTATATTTTTAGCAATAATTATACGTTTGTAGCAATGTATTTCAATTTTATTTATTTAACGAAGAGTTATTATATTTTCTGATTGAAACAAAGGTTTTCGCTTATGTAAATCATTACCATTTACGTTGAATTATGTCATACAGAAATTTAAATATAACATTGTACAATAAATTATTGGAATATATTAAAATGGTGCACATGAATTAAATTGCAAATCGTAAGTGGGAAATTTCGTTGTGATTGATTCCCGGTTTCTATATATTTCCGAAAATGAATAGTTATAATAGTTTCTGAAATGAATTGTTCTGTATGTTCATGAATCATCATAAATGCCATAATGTATCGAAGAAATTTTAAATTGCATTATTTCTGAAAAGTGAATTGATTTTTCTATTTACAGAAATTTAAATGAAATTATTCTGATTGTTATTTCTTTCGAATTATATTCACTAAACCGGATTTCATTGAAAATGATGATTAAGTTCAAAAGTAATTGGTTTAAAGTTTTGCTGTTAACGTTGATTATATTAACATACTACAACAATATATTAGGTTTTCTTTATGTCATATATTATTATTACTAAACGATTTTCACTTTTAAAAAGAAAGAAAACAATATTTAGCAAAATAATTTTAAAAACTTTCATTTGTATCACATGCAATCAAGATATATTAAGATTTAAGGTTCCTTTTACTCCATTAATTAAGCTGAAATATATTCAGTATCATGATATTCAATCTTACACAAGGTTCTACAGTGTATTTTAAGATTGTTTGTATACAATTTTTCTAACTATTTTAAGATGGATCAGTAAAAGGTTTGTTTTGTATAAGTGTAGAGTAAAAGGAGCATATGTAATATGAGTTTATTACAGTAAGATAACTTTACTGCAGACTTGGTAGAGTATAATAGGAGTTTTTTGCATTGTAAATGATAATTTATTTGTATCTTATTTTTCTTAACCATGTAATTTCAAATAAAAAAATTTTCAGCCATTATTATCACACAAAAACTTTTTTCTAACAATTAATTTAATTTTTGGGTATTAAAATCATTATTTTTACATTTCCTGTTATGCAGGTTGTTATTTCCTGTTATGAAATGAAAATTTGTAATTTAAATTTAAAACTTTGAAATTTTATTTATCTTATTTAATTACTGTGACTAATCCTCAGGGTCCAGTAGGCAAGTCCAGACGGACACCCCATAGTCTACTCAAGGATGGGGAGAAATGGTGCAGCTTGTGTTGTGATGGAGAGCACCCGTAGGTAGAAGTATGACTTGATACGAGTCGCTGAAGAAGGAGGGTAGTGCCTTTCGGGAGAACTTTTTAGGGAGAACCACACTACTACTAATAATACTACATCACTACACCACATCACTGTGCTTAGAGCTGAGTTGCCCCTATGCAGTTTGGAAATGATGTGGGGGCACCAGAACCAACGGCTTTAAGTGGATTCCAAAACCACTAAAAATAACCATGGTACCACCGAGACCAGAACCCTAATCCTGTGGCCCCCAGCGCCAAAGCACTACAAACTGGCCATTCAGTCACGGGAGAACCACTCTTTGAGTATCGTATGGAAAGTCCAGAAAATTACCAGCAGGTAATCTGACTAAAGAGACAAGATGCTGAAACATCCTCAAAAGCCATTGATCCTCTTCATTTTTTGAAAGAGTGTTTGCAACGAAGCCACCAACCTCAGTCCTAATGTTCACTAGTGCTCACACATTACGACTGCCATTTGAGTCGGGCATTTAATTAATGATGAAATACACGCATTGAATTACCAAGATGAATTGTTGTGCCGTTTTTCAAAGTCTCATCGTAGGTGATGGAAATGATTTCATAAAATTTCCTTCATGCTAAAATTATTAAAATTTCTGGGGATATTGTTAAACATACGTTTACAAGGACAGAGCAGCACTTAAATAAAAAATGAAACGCATACAATTTCATATTTTGTTAAGTGCATGTTAAAAATGTATAAACCTTATTTTTATGTGAATAGCCAATTTCCTTCCAGAAAATTTCTTAGACGGTTGTATTTTATGCCATGCATGGGCTGCACCGACAATGTACACTTAGAACTATACAGGGGATGCGTGTAGCTTGAAGATAGCGATGGACGGAGTAATACCACGCTGTACAACGCTCTACGATCCTATAGACCGATCTACGGTTTATAGTGGATTCCAAATACCATATACATCCATGGCACCACTAGAACTGAAACTTAAAAACCTGTGGTACCGAGGGCCAGAGCACCAGTCACTCGGCCATCAAGCCACACATTATTGATGAATTAGTCATGGCAAAAAATTGTCAAGAAGGTATGTTGTTTTTTTTAAGAAATCTTTGTAAGTGAATGAAATGATTTCATAAAATTTTCTTCAATGTTAATGTTATTAAAATTTATAAAAAATGTTATAAGCATAAGACTACAAAGACAGAACTGTGTTGAAATAATATACGTTTTTTTTAATATTTTAGTTAAATGCATGCTATAAATAATACACATTTTTTATCCGAATAATCAATTTCCTTCCAGAAAATTCATTTTTTGAAAATCCGAATCCAAAAAAAAAAACGTCAAAACGTATTTGCTTTATAAGCAAAGATCAAGAGAGGGAAAAAATATTGGGTTTACACCTCTAACGCTTGTTGAGGTCCGAGAATATTATCTCTATGGCGTCGGAATTATTTTGACATCGCGGGACGTTAACTTATACTGTGGTGACAAGTTAAATAAATCTCCCCCGTTTCCTCCTGAACAAAGTACCTCAAAAATCCTCCGGTCGCAGATACCTCGGTTCTTAGAAAGCTGTCAAATTCCTGTAATCCGTGGCGAAGAGTCTTTTATTATACTGTTTATATGACATAGAGAAATATAAAACTCATTTTGTTTGTATCGTGCTTCCCCTCATTACACTCCGAAGCGAGATTTTTGAATCTGTGAGATAAAAAGTGACTTCGAAAGATGATACCAAATTTTTATAGAACTGAAGGAAATCTCTCAAAACTTTTCACTACAACAGTTTTCAAAATTTATTAAAAGTTGTGCTTTAATGTCAAGAATGTTGTACATCACCCACGAACAATTGCTATACCATTTCGTAAAACTTGATGAACTCGGTTTTTGAATTTTCACAGAATATATTAGGAAATTTCTCATAGTTTAGATCTTATTAACTTTGTAAAATAAAAATGTTTAGAGAGAATTTATCTCATACTTGTTCAAAATTATCTGAAAAACTAGCAAGTTCATTTTCCTGCACTTCATTCCTTTACCCAGTGTTATGATAAGTATGAGGTGGGGAGAATATGCTCAAGAAAAAAATATATATGTATTGATAATGTTATTTTTTTTTTAAACAATGTAATTAATATTTTTATATCATTTATTTGTTTAAAATTGAACACTAAAAATGAATTTCTAGTCATTTAACTGTATGAATCCATCATGATATTAAAAACAGGAAATAATATAATAATAAAAAATATATATAAATCTCTACTGTGTTTTAAAAAATTTATTAAAACTTGTGCTTTAATGAAACAAAATGTTGTACATCTCCCACGAACAAAACTCTGATTGAATTTGATTGCCAAGGCGCGCTAGACACTCGGCCATTCAATCCGGGGTCACCACACACTGCATTTGCTATCGTATGGAAGTGAACCCAGAAAACTCCCACCAGGCACGAGACCAGACGAGACAAGATGCTGAAACATCACAACTGCCATTGAGCTTCCTTGTTTTCGAACTTTGTGATAACCAACAAAACCACGAGTAGGTGAATATTAGCCATCCCCAACGGAGTACATCACCATTGAACACCGAGTCGGACATTTAATTATTCTTGTAATACATTGCATTGGTTTGCCATGAGGCATAATGCTCTTTTTTGACTCGTAGGCGATGAAAATTATTGTATAAAATATCTTTCAATAATAAAGCTAATAAATTTCTAAGAGTGTGATACACATACGCCTAGAGCAGCACTTAAATAAAAATTCATGCAATTTCTTCTTATTTAAGTTAAAGTCAACTTATAAAAAAAATACACATTTTTTTTTAATCTGAATAACCAATTTTCTTCCAGAGAATTTCATTTTGAAAACTGAATCCATAAATGTCAAAAACGTATTTGCTTTAAAAGCAAAGATCAAGAGAGGGAAAAAAATATTGGTTTACACCATGGCTTGTTGTGGTCCGAGAATATTATCTCTATAGCGTCCGAATTATTTTGACTTGCGGGACGTTAACTTATACTGCGGTGACAAGTTAAATTCAAATCTCCTGGTTTCCTCCTGAACAAAGTACCTCAAAAATCCTCCGTCGCAGATACCACCTCTCGGTTTTAAGAAAAGCTGTCAAATTCTGTAATCCGTGGCGAAGAGTCTTTTATTATACTGTTTATATGACATAGAGAAATATAAAAACTCATTTTGTTTTATCGTGCTTCACATTACTCTCCGAAGAGATTTTAATTCAGGAGATAAAAAAAGTGACTTCGAAAGATAATACGAAATTTTTATTTAACAAGGAAATCTCTCGACCGTCTACAACAGTTTTCAAAATTTATTAAAAACTTGTGCTTTGATGAAACAAAAGTGTTGAACATAACCCACGAACAATTCGCCTTTGCCATTTCAAAAGTCTGATTGAATTTTTCCATAATTGATTAGAAATTTCTCATAGTTTAGAAATAATTAATCGTAAAAAATTAAAATTATTAATTCATTTGTTATTATAATAATCATGTTGAAAAGGAATAAATTTTATAGAAAAGTAAATATGTAGAGCTGATAATTTTTTTATTTTTAAATAATTTAATTGGATTTTTAGTATTTTATTGCTTAAAACTGAAAAATTGAAAAGGAAATTCGAATCATTTAACTGCAGGAATCCGTAATGATATTGAAAATAGAAAATAATATAATAATTAAAAATATAAAATTGCAAATCACTGCCTGGCTTAGCATATGTTAAAGTTATTAAAATTTCTAAGAATGTGATAAACATATGCCTACAGAAAGAACAGAGCAGCACTTAAATAAAAACATAAACAATTTCTCCATATTTTAGTTAAATGCATGCTATAAAATATGTACACATTTTTTATTCGAATCGCCAATTTCCTTGCAGAAAATTTCATTTTGAAAATCCGAATCCAAAAATGACAAAACGTATTTGTTTTAAAAGCAAAGATCAAGACAGGAAAAATATTGGTTTACACCATGGCTTGTTGAGGTCCGGAGAATATTATCTCTATAGCGTCCGAATTATTTTGACTTGCGGGACGTTAACTTATACCGTGGTGACAAGTTAAATAAATCTCCTGGTTCCTCCTGAACAAAAATTTACCTCAAAAATCCTCCGTCGCAGATACCTCGGTTTTAAGAAAGCTGTCAAATTCTGTAATCCGTGGCGAAGAGTCTTTTATTATACTGTTTATATGACATAGAGAAATATAAAACTCATTTTATTTGTATCGTGCTTCACATTACTCTCCGAAGAGATTTTTGAATTCAGGAGATAAAAAGTTACTTGAAAGATAATACCAAATTTTTATAGAACGAGAAAATCCCTCAAAGTTTTCACTACAACAGGTTTCTGAAATTTATTAAAACTTGTACTTTAATGAAAATAAAAATGTTGAACATCATCCAAGAATAATTCGCAGCACCATTTCATAACCCTTGATTGAGTTTTCAAGGAACAGATTAGGAAATTTCTCATAGTTTAAATTATTACTTGTGAAAATAAATAAAAATTTAACTCAGAATTGTTCAAAATTATCTGAAAAATATTTGGTTGGTTATTAATTCCTTTAATGCTATGATAATCATGTTGACAAAAAAATAAGCTTTTGTGAAAGAAAAATATGTGAGCCTGATAACATTATTATTTTTAAGTAAAGTAATTAGTGTTTTTTGGTATTTTTTAATTATTTATTGATTAAAATGAATATTCAAAACAAAATTTTAATCAAATAACTGTATTAATCCGTAATGACATTAAAAATATAAAAAATAATATAATAAATAAAAAAATTGAAAATCTCTAGCCAGTTTTCAAAATTTATTAAAACCATGTTTTAATGCAACAAAAAGTTTTATACATCACCCACCAACAATTCGTCGTACCATTTAAAAACTCTGATAGAATTTTTCAGAAAGAGATTAGTAAGTTCCTCATAGTTTAGGAAATATCAAATGTAAAAAAAAATTTTAAAAAAAATAAATAAGAGGATTTATTTCAGAATTGTTCAAAATTACATGAAAATCACTAATTAGTTGATTACACATTGCTTTTTATTGTTATAATAATCATGATGGGAAAGAAAATGCTTTAAAAAAATATAAATGCAGTTAAAGTAATGCTGAGAGAATTTATTTCAGAATTGCACAAATTTATCGGGAAAAAAACTAATCTACTTCGTTATTTATTACTTTATTGTTATGATAATCAAGTTGGGAAAGAATATGCTTTCAAAAAAATAATTATGTAGATAATAAAATAAATATGTATGTTATTATTTTTGGGTAACGTAATTAGTATTTTTTTAGTATTTTCGATTATTTATTGATTAAAAATGAATATTGAAAATGTAATTCTAATCATTTAACTGTACTAATCCGTAATGATATTGAAAATTGGAATATAATAATTAAAAAATAAAATTGCAATTACTAGCGAATTGCTAGCCATTTATTAAAAAAGAATACAATTTCTTCAAACCTGATTTAAATGAATGGCATAAATTTAAGCATTTTTTTATTCTAATAACTAATTCCGTCCTAGAAAAATTTCATTTTGAAAATCCGAACCCAAAAAATGTCAAAACGCATTTGCTTTATAAGCAAAGATCAAGAGACGGAAAAATATTGGTTTACACAATAGCTTTTGTTGAGGTCCGAGAATATTATCTCTATAGCGTCGGAATTATTTTGACATGCGGGACGTTAACTTATACTGCGGTGACATGTTAAATAAATCTCCCGGTTTCCTCCAGGACAAAGTACCTCGAAAATTCTCCGTCGCAGATACCTAGGTTTCAGAAAACTGTCAAATTCTGTAATCCCATGGCGAAGAAACTTTTATTATGCTGTTTAAATGACACACAGAGAAATATAAAAACTCATTTTATTTGTATCGTGCTTTCACATTACTCTCTGAAAGAGATTTTGAATTCAGGGGATAAAGAGTGGCTTCGAAAGATAAATATGAAATTTTTATAGAACCAGGAAATCTCTCGAAAGTTTTCACTACAAAAAGTTTTCTAAAATTTATTAAAACTTGTGCTTTTAATGAAAACAAAAGTTTGTACATCACCCACGAACAATTCGCCTTTGCCATTTCAAGTATGATTGAATTTTCCCATAATTGATTAAGAAAATTTCTCATAGTTTAGAAATAATTAACCGTAAAAATAAAAATTATTAATTCATTTATTATTATAACAATCATGTTGAAAACGAATAAACTTTATAGAAAAGTAAAATATGCAGGCTGATAATTTTATTTTTAAATAATGTGGTTTTTTTTTAGTATTTTATTGCTTAAAACTGAAAAGTGAAAATGAAATTCAAATCATTTGACTCAGAAATCCGTAGTGATATGGAAAATAGAAAACAATATAATAATCAAAAATATAAAATTGTAAATCACTACATGGCTTAGCCTAAGTGGTTCCTTGGCACGTTACCAGTGAGCTACGAGTCGGTCATACAATTGTTCATGAAATACATTGCATTGATTTGTCTAGAAGCCATGTTGCTGTTCCTTAAGGCTGCCCGTAAGGGATGGAAAGGATTTTACAAATTTTAAAAGTTATTAAAATTTCTAAGAATGTGGATAAACATACCTATAAGAACAGAAAGCTGCACTTAAATAAAAAACATAAACAATTTCTCCATGTTTAGTTAAATGCATGCTATAAATAATACAAAATTTTTTATTCGAATCACCAATTTCCTTCTAGAAAATTTCATTTTGAAAATCCGCATCCAAAAATGTCAAAACGTATTTGCTTTAA
>BPLR01008476.1:0-27151 GCA_021605095.1 Caerostris extrusa | reverse complement strand
TTACGTATTGTTTTTTCCTCTGTAAGAGTATCTCCGTGGAAAATGAATGCGCCCAAGTATTTTACAAAGCCTACTTCCTACTTTAATGGAATTTTCCTTCGGTTGAAAGAAGACTCTTTGAATGTCGATATACATATTGCCAGAGAAAAAGATTTTCGTGATAAGCAAACAATTCTTTTGTGTGCGTATCATTTGCTAACTCGCACAAAATTTTCGTTGATTGCATTATTTTATTTGCCAAAGGAATGCATTTAAATAAATGGCTCTAACTATAACCAAACTCATTCATAGAAATGTAATATATAAAAAAGTACTATGATAAAGGAATAAATAAAATTATTACTATTTGCCATACTGTCTATGAAAGGTAGAAATATATTTAAAGTAAATTTGTAAAAAAATTCTTTAATGTAACAATTAATTTTTTCTTATTTTGTAATGTTTATTTATTTTTATTTGCAAATAAATTATGAAAAACTTCCAAAGCACAGATGAGTTTCCTGGAATCAAAAAATAACTTCTGACTTATTGTATTTAATTTTTAATGTATACTAATTTCCAAACATACACAGTGTCATTGGAAAATTAGATACAATGTGAAGTTTCTGCATTGAATGGTAATGAGGGGTATGATGCTGGCGCAACGCGCACTCAGTGCTCGGTGGTACAGGCCGGGTTGGAGTTCCGGCGTTCCATGGATGCGTAGTGGTTCAGAATCCACTTTAAACCGTAGGTCCTGGTCTAATATCATAGTAGAGCGTTGGAGAATAGGGCTGACGCAATCTTACCCCGTAAAAAGAAAAACATCGTCTGTCTCAAAAGTTGCCAACACATAGGCTGGCATCAATGAAGAAGAAGAAGAAAGAATATAAATGAGATTTAGTAAAAAAAGCCAATTAAGCAAAAATAAAAAAACATGCGATGTATATCCTTTACACACAAAAATGGAAATATTAAAAAAATGTGCAGATTCAGATAAAGGTGTGATATATATGTGATCATCTTCAATATGGAGGAAAATTGATTAACCTTCTAATAAACACAACTAAATAGATGTCAAATTTTAAATTATAGGGCTGATGGCACAAGAAGGAAGACAAACAGCATTACTGTGTGTCGAAGCAATTCGGAATAACCTGACAGATTCCAAGAAGTGGTATAAGTGCAGCCCTCAGAGAAACCAAACACAATCGGGTTCGAACCATAAGAACTGTGGAATGGTCAGCATTCCCCACGAAGACAGTTGTCACTGAAATGAACCTGTGGTCTAGTATTATTATCTTATGAGATGAAGGAATCTCCAACTGCTCATTCGCCAAGACTAGCCAAGATTTGCAGAGCCATTATTATTATTATTATTATAATAATAATGGCTCGTCATCATAACATGATTCAAATAAACATCGCCAAGCTTATGCTATCTGAATATATATTCATATATTACAATAATATTATAATATTATTATATTCATTAAAAATCAGGAAAAAAATCATGAGCAAAAAAAAAAAAAAAAATGGAATGCCAGTTAATTATATTTATATCTCAAAATTTTACTACAAATTTTTTTTTTGCAGTTACCTGATGAAGTTTAATGCCTGTGGGTTCACTTCTTCGATGACGTTGAACACTATTTATAGTTTGTTTTACTTGAATAGCAATCAGTATATATATACTTGAAGAGTACGCTTTTTAATTTGTTTATTTTTTATATATGAGATTATTAAATTATATTGCTTTTTATTTATTCTTCAGTTGGAAATATTCAACAATACTACAGTCAAATCAAAGACAAATTATTATTTTTTCAAAAACTCTTTATTTATTTCATCCGCTTCGGCAACCTCCGGACCCAATGCAAATTTTCATATGCGAACTTTTTTCCAATTTTCAATGCATGCTAAAAGTCATTGGCTGACAATATCAAAGCGCTCACACAGAAAAAGTTAATCTTCTTCTAATCGATCGTAAAACTGTAGCAACCCCGGGAGAGGTCTTTGATAGTGGAATAGCCATAGGGACTGGCAGTGATTTCTAGCTATCCCCAATGCAAATTGGAGGGTTGAATGATATGGGTTTCCATTTTTATAAAAAGCCACTAAAGAATCAATGCAGTGTGAGCTGGCATCTACGCTTTCGCACCAATCGAGATTTGACGCGTTTGAGGCCCGCAATGGAATTGATCGATCCTTGAAACGGCAACATCATCAAAGGCCCCACCGAGCACCAAGTTTGTGCACCCAACCAATCCTGATGGTCGACCAGAGACCTGCATATTCAACGCGTTCTCTGCCTTCTTGGAACTGTTTATACCATCTAAACATTTCTTTTTTCCGATATAAAAATGCTCGCCGAAGGTCTTCGCAACATTCTATACGTTTCCTACAAAACAAATTTAATGCAAGTTATTTGGTCAATTAATTCAGACTTTTCAAAATCGCCGAACTGTTTTACGTTCAGCTGAAGCCAAGCATGAACCCAAACACCAAATGAGCACTAGACTGGGGCTCACACAGATGTCAAAGACAGTGCCAGCAAATCCTCCAAAAAAGAAAAATGAAAATCCACATCCCCAAGAATTTAAATTGAAAATTGGTCTTACTTTTTGGACGTACTATGAAATACATTTTTAATACCTTCTTTCTAATATTTGTAAGAACTGATTTTATATATTTTCTGATAAATTAAATTATGAAATGACTGAAAACTTTGTAGTTCGATGAAACAAACTTAATAATTTAAAAATTGTTTTGTATCAAATTTCCATCTATCTAATCAAATTCTTTTTCTTACTGGCAATGTTTGAACTTTTTTATGAAACTTTTCCAACATTATAAAAGCCTTTTTTAAAATTCTCATGTCGATTTTCATTGATTTGGTTTCCGATAGTTTTAATCAATAACTACATTGCCTTCTCAGGGCCATGTTGGCACTTTTTTCCATTTAATTCAATAGAAAACAAATGTTTATATTTTGTAACGTTTATGATTATATGTTTATATTTGCATTTTGGTTAATTTTTTCTATTCTAATGAACTTGATAAATAAAAATAATGACTAAATTTCAGTTGATTTGATTATTTTCAAACAATTGTATCGAAATTAAATTCTGTATTAGATGAATTATTATGTTTCTAAAACTTAATTATAAAAAGAGCATTATAACTGAGTAAATATAATCAATTATTTTACAAATAAGCAGCTGTTAATGTTTATTTCAAATCTATGTTTCAGTTAAAATATTTAGCTTTGATTATTTAAAAACAATTATCAACATTGCATTATTTTAACTATGGACGTTTAAGTTTTTAAAACTTGAAATAATAAAATTATTCTGTTAAGTATTATTTCACTTTAATTGACATGAGATAATAGAGAGTTTTTGACAGTTGATTTCCGTCCGTTAGCTTTTTCTCCTAGTGCGCATGCTCATAGAAAACATTATTACAGATACGCATGCGCAATTTCCTATGAGCATGCGCGCTGAAAAAGCCAACGGTCGTCGGAAATAATAAAAAAACTCTCTATTCAGTTGAACTACAATTTGAATAGGGTGTAAAATATATAATAGAATTATGATTCAGAATAGAAGATATAGAATCATGATTTAGAATTATAATATTGCTAGTGTTGATGTTTCAATAGCAGAACAGTTATAATTACGATTCAGCATAGAAAATGTAGAATCATGATTTAGAATTAGGATTTTATAAGTGCTGATGTTTCAATGAAGAACAATTATAATTACGATTTCAGAATCAGGAGATATAGAACCATATGATTTAGAATTATGATTTAGAATTATGTAAGTGTTTTGTTTCAATAACAAGGGCAAAAACAATTATAATTAAGAATCAGAAAATATTGAACTGTGTAGACTAGAATCCAAAAGTTTGGAACAATTATATGATTTTAGAAAATGTGGATGTTTGAATAACAAGAACAATAATAATCAGAATAGGATCAATTTAGAATTACTTTATTCATACAAGAAATTAGAATAAGATATAAACAGTAAATACATTTTGTAAGTGTTGGTGTTTCATAACAGAACAATTTTAAGATTCTAAAATATTATTTTAGATTTCTTTTTATTGGGATACAAGAGTGAATATAATAATCAGATAATCAATTTAAAAAGAAATTAGTTTTCAAATATTTTTGGGAACACCAAAAAAAAAAAAAAAAAAAAAAAAAAAATAGAAAAATGCTTCTAAAATGTTTAAAATAAAAAAAAATAATATTCACAAAAGTATAGTTATAGATATTATACAATTTCTTTCAGGAATCTAGTCTAAAGTTTAAATGTAAGTAATGTAAGACATTAAATCAAAATTGATTATCAAATTTAACTTTATCTATTTTTAATGACACATTACCATACATTTTAAGCTTTAGATAATATCTTTGATATAAATTTTAATTAATTACTTAGATATAATACAATACATTTCATGCTTTGGCATTGTATATGTAGATATATATATATAGTTGATTGATGTTAATATAACATAGAGTAATATCATAGTTATAGATAGCCGCACTGTTTGTTGGTTTCAGGTTTTCATACCTCCTCTAATACTGTTGTTAATATTTTTTGTTTTAGTAACAGTAAACTATTTCACCTGTACAAAACTAAAGACTTGTAAGTGTCTTTTCAAATTATATATTTTCTTAAAAATAGTTCTAAAATTTAAAAATATTTAAAGAAAAACTTCTAGGTTTAAATTCTAGCTCAAATTGCATAGTTAAAATGTTCCTTCTTTAAGGAACAAATCTTAACTTGGCAACACAGATAAAATACTTATTAAAATAAAAACCCTTGCAAATAAAAAATAAATCATAAAAAAATTATAAAATTAAAAAAATAGAGATGGAAATATTTAAATGTAAAAACAAACAAACAAACAAACAGAATAATTATAATAATTTTTTAATTTCTAATAGTTGCAATCATTCCTGAGATAATACCACTCAACATACATAAGCATAGTTAAAGATTGTTTTACACATCGTATAAACCAGTTAACAACGGTAGGATGATCTCTCAGATTAGCAAAGCTCAATTTATAGTAGCAGAACTTTATATTTCTATTTTTGAATAAATTAATTTCCTTATTTACGAGGGATTTGATTACATGCAAATGATTGCTCTCATTAAACAAAAGAAGCCTTGAAATGGATTTATTAGAATATCCTTTTTAAATAAGGAATATATAATATTAATTAGAATGATTTCTTAATAGTTTAATCTCTCCATTACTTTTAATGAACCAACTATGAAGATACTGGAAGGCTTTTTGTTTAGAGATTGGCATTTATTTTACTTACTTATATACCAACTATTTCTAAGCAAACCTTCCAGTCTTTTTTAATTATATAAGTTCATATTTATATTTATAGTTTTAAAAGAAAAGCATTGCTTACACACAGATCACAGAACCACATCAATTATTATCCTACTTATCAGCTAAGATATTATCATAATCTTAGATAGATTTGGGAGGAAAGAATAGTACTTGGCACATTCTGGCGCATCTAACTCCTCAACTATTCTGAAGCACCAAAATAAAAAGTGAGGATGCATTTTATTTAGTGCACCAGAATTTCCTTTCACAAAGAACTCTGAACCTCTACTGTTTTTTTTTAGCACATATATTAAAATACTTACTGATCCTACAGAGTATTAATTAAAAATTTAATTATTTATTTATTGCTTATCGTCCATCTAATCCTTGTAGATAATGATGGACATTGTCTATTTAATCCAATAGAGCAGATACAGTCCATCTAATCCAATAAATAGATCATAGTGGATATCGTCCATCTAACTAACAAATAGATCATGGCAGATATCGTCCATCTAATCCAATAAATAGATCAAGGTAGATATCATCCATCTAATACAATGGATTATGGTGGATATCGTCCATCTAATCCAACAAATAGATCATGGCAGATATCGTCCATCTAATCCAATAAATAGATCAAGGTAGATATCATCCATCTAATACAATGGATTATGGTGATATCGTCCATCTAATCCAACAAATAGATCATGGCAGATATCGTCCATCTAATCCAATAAATAGATCAAGGTAGATATCGTCCATCTAATGCAATGGATTATGGTGGGATATCGTCCATCTAATCCAATAAATAAATCATGGTGGATATCGTCCATCTAATCCAACAAATAGATCATGGCAGATATCGTCCATCTAATCCAATAAATAGATCAAGGTAGATATCGTCCATCTAATACAATGGTGGATATCGTCCATCTAAACCAACAATAAATCATGGTGGATATCGTCCATCTAATCCATCATCTCAAAGTGGAATTATAAATTAAACCACATTATCCGTGAAGGACTTTCTTTTGTCCTAAATCTGACTTTTACAATGCATAAACTTTACTTAACGCACCAGAATAGGCTTTCGCTGATGCTTTTTATTTTTCAACATTACTTAATGTTAATTTCCGCAACATTATCTTAAGGCTTTTACTTAAATTACGTATTACTTACTTCCCTAATGCAATATTCAATTTCCTTTGCAGTGCTATTGTATAAGTTTTTACAGATAAGAGCTTCTGTGATTCTGTAATCCGTGCTAGCAAGTATTAAATCGGCAAAGTTAGAGGCCATCAGGCCATTAGGTGTGGCGCTGATCCGAGAGATAGACTGTCGATGCCACAGTGAAAATAGTAAAACTGATCAGGCAAATTCGATCCACCACCATGGCAGCGAATTGCCAGTCTGACACGACTTCCGAATCCCTGTCGTCTTTCCTGAGCTTCGCGGTGATTACTTTAAGCTCCTCAGTATGGCTGAAAGTTCCACGTCGGCGTGCATGCAGCTATACACCATAGATCCCTGGTTGAGCCTCCGATGAGTACGTTGGCGTAGCTCCCTGGACCCTCTTGCTGGGGGCGGGGAGGAGGAGGCGGTGGCGTTGCCCCCCCGCCCCTGAACTCCTCCTCCCTCCGCTGGCCCCCCTCCTCCGTCCATGATGTTGGTCAGCAGACTTGGAAGCGCGCTCCTTCAGTTCCATCTCGCACACCTTGGTGCTGCGGAACAGGTCTCGCCTCGTGATCTTGTGTCCGGGCCTCTCCATCCGGAGTAACCACGGTAGCCATAAGAGAAATATTTTTCTGATCTGTTCAGCAAAGAGAAAGAAACAGATTCATGTTGTTAGTGATGTATATACATTAAAAATGATGTTTGGTACTCTTGCTCAATATACACACATGACACGATTAACATAAAAAAAGATTCAAACATTCGTTATGAAATATATTAAGCCAATGATTCTCAGAACTTTTTATCTTCCAATTAGCGTCAAATTGAAAAACATAACATAAATTAACCGGATTAACATTGTTCATTTTAATTAACAGTAATTGTTAATTAATGTTGTTAATTTCTCATTGTTAATTAATGGGGGTTAATCAAGGGTTAATAATCATTGTTATTAATCAAGGGTTAATTAATATTGTTAGTTATATATGGTTAATGAATCATTGTTAATTTATGTTAATCAATGGTTAATTAATATTGTTAATTATATATGGTTAATTAATATTGTTAATTAATCATTCTTAACACTCACACACACACACACACACACACACACACACACACACACACACACACACACACACACACACACACACACACACACACACACACACACACACACATAGACTTTCTAGATGTGCGGTATCTAAATCATGATAGTGTACACACAGCGCGATAAAACAAGTTCTGCAAAGCAAAAGAGTGGACGGAAGGAGAAGCTGAGTGAAAGAGATGGACGGATATTGAAACAGATTGTAATGCTTAAAAAGAACAACTGCAGTCAGTCAAAGTGACCACAGAGCTCAATCAGCATCTGGATTCTCCAGTATCAATAATTACAGTTAGAGGCACCTTCCTAAACAAGATATTTACGCCAGAGCAGCGATTCCCAAGCCACTTGTCACATCTGTTAATGCCAAACGTCGCTACAGTGGTGCCACAACCCCAAAACAAGACGGATTCACGTTTGGTGGACACCTGCATAAGCGTATGGTCGTGATTGTCTCTTTCCAAATGTCAAGCACATTGTTAAATGCATATCATTTTTATTTCCTGATGTTCTCATTATTTTGATAACCATTGACGTGGATCTGCCATGGTATGGGCAGTCATATCGTGGTTTTCTGTTGGCTCAATCGTAACCCTGAAAGGAAGGATCACTGGGGAGAAGTATAGCGAAATTTTAGTTGATCATGTCCATCCTATGGTGCAAACTGTGTTTCTTGCAGGAGATGTAATTTTCCAGGATGATAACGCTCCTATTCATGTAGCGGGACCTGTCCAATCATGATTTGATGAACACGAGGATAAAGTGAAACATTTACTTTGGCCCACACAATCCCCTGACCTTAATACCATCGAACCGTTATGGTCAATTTTAGAGCTATCCACCCAGAATCGATATCCTCCACCGGCATCTCTCCCAGAACTTTCACAATATCTCCATGAAGGGCGGTTCAATATTCCTCTAAACTGTATTCAGCCCTCTCAGCAAGATTCGATTCCAATTATAATATACAACTTATTTATACTTTTCTTACATATTATAATATACAACATATTTATAATTTCAAATTATTAATATAACATATTATATTTAAAAATTCCTTATAACTCTAGGGTGTTTCCATTATCCGTTATTTATACCCTAGAGTTATATTTTCAGTTTTATTCAAAGAATTTATTGACACATTTCTTGAAATATTCATATTTATTTATTTTTTAAATATTAATTTTTATATTAAATACACTGAATAAATATTATAGTAGATAATATTATTATGAAATACAAATATTCTTCTCATTCTATCAGTTTTAGTTTTTTAATAATTATAGAAATTAATCTATTACTTCATCCCAAAAATATGAGATAAATCTGATTTTATCATGTATGTCGGCAATTCATATACAGTAACATATATTCTTCTTATATAGTAGGAAGAAAGTGAAAATAAGTATAAATTAAATACTATTGATTCTTTCAAGGGTCAAATTCCTCATTAACATTGAACACTCTCACAATTGTTTTAATATTTTAAAGTTATTACTTTAAAAGGAAGAATATTTATTAATATTATAAAGAATTAATATAAAATTATTTACTTATTCAATAATTATTGTTTATTTTATCCAATTTTTTTTTAATAAAAAATTCACTTATTTAAACTTTTTCTGATAAATGATACAATAAATTAGAGCCTTTACGTATAATAAAATTAATTAATTACAAATATGTATTTTTTAGGCATAAAAGAAAGCAGATGTACATTATTCTTTTAATACAATGTATATTTACCAATTTTATTAATTGCCAACATACATGTTTTTTCAAGGCGTACAAAATTGATCAGCAGCTTTTCACTACAATTGCATTGTTAATAGATATTTTCCTTCTACATATATGCCTATTATAATTCAGTCTGTTAATTTTTATTAATCTTATAATAATAAAAATAAAATAAATCCATAGAAAAAATGAAATCAAATACTTGATACACTAACCGGGCATGAACAAAATATTGACCATTTTATATATCGTTTTAATAAATTGAACTCACTGTTAAAACATTAGATTAATTATGTCTTATATAACCCTAATTGTCAAAAGGTAATGGAGCTTTCTACCATTAGAAGCTTTTATTTTTCTTATAAACAATCCTTCTTGTAACACTATTACTTATAAACAATTTAATTTTATTTATCAATGAATCATGTAAGAATAACTATCATGCCCAATTCCAATTATCAATCTTCTGAATAAATTTACGTAGCTATTCGATGCTGCTTTTTTCCAAGGCATACACAATTGATTAGTAGCTTTTCATTTACATTAATATTAGACATTTTCCTTTTACATGCACACACACACACACACACACACACACACACACACACACACACACACACACACACACACACACACACACACACACACACACACACACACACACACACACACACACACACACACACACAACATGCCTATATTTATATATATATTATAAAAACCCACATACACACACCATACATGCACACATACAAACATGCACACACACACACACACACAACATGCACACATACACACACATAAGCGCACACTAATACACATATACACATGGCATATGCGCACGTACGAACATGTGCTCACTCATAAACAAACATATACTGAATTACATATATATACATATATAACATATGGATTATGTGCATACAATGTGTGTATATAAGCATATACATACATGTAAACATATATAATATATATGTTTATATATGTTTACATGTATGTATGTTTATGTATATGTTTATGTATATGCATAAACATATACATACATATATAAACATATATATACACACACATGTACATGCATGTGCACACACACACACACACACACACACACACACACACACACACATGGCGTACACAATATACACACATTCGGGTGAACGCACATATTCCATATAATACACACATATATATGTATATATTCCTTGTAATTCAGTCGGTTAATGCTTATGAAACTTACCACAACTAAAACATTTTGGCATTAATTTAACTAAATCTTTTTTAACTAAAAACTTTTCGGTATTTGAACTATACTACATGACAGGAACATTAAAAGCAGACTGAATTTTGAAATAATGTCTGAGCCCTGTATAAAAATATATCTCATATTAAAAGTTAAATTCCTCATTACAAGTGAACAAATTTTTTTAAAACGTATTCATTAACTGCTTTTTCAAATATTTCAATTTAGACAGAATGCAGTACACATGAAATATCCTGTTTTGAAAAAAAGGAAGGCAAAATAGTTCTGAAAGGTGATTTATTTTTAATACACTCTCCTATTTGCATCGAAAATTACTATTTCATACGTCCGCCTGCATGCAAATTACATGTGCACGTTTCCTTCCGAAAACGCGGGACTCTATTCAGAAGAAGGCTTAATATTTTCTTGCGAAGAAATGCATTCAAAAAATCGATTAGGCCTTTCGTATCCCAAAAGGGACTTTTCGATATTGCTTGTTTGATGGAATTTAGTATCTGGTATACTCAGCAGCTACGCACACGGGGAGACATTTCTATTGATCAAACCTCCACGTCGTTTCGAATGCTAACAAACCGTTTTTGTGAAGAAATGATGTTTTGTAAGAAAAAGACTCACTTTATTGAAATTCAATTTTGGACAGTTTATGTTTCCAAAGTGCCTGACTCGAATTTTTTTTTTTTCCTTTTACAAAATATAGTTTTTATAGATTTATAGATTTACATAGATATTTATAGATATATATATAGGTTTTTATAGATATAAAACATAAAATATTTTTATTTATCTGAACTATTGATAAATAATTCCAAAAAAATGCATGTAGTGTGAATGATGTATTAAAAATTCAGAATACCTAAAATATTACACATTTTTTTAAAAAAATATTGTTATTTGGAGTTTTTAAAGTTATCAGAGTTGTTGTTGTTGTGGTTGTATCCCTTGAAGAGTACAAGAAAATCCGAATACTATAGGCTATGTTGATTGCCAGCTTGGAGTGTAAATCCTCTAACGAGACATAGTCCTAAGACAATGCATGGTGGCTGCCACAGCCGGCCAATCAAAGACATGACGAGGATTAAGTTCAAGATCAGGATATCACATTTTTGGTATTTTTAATGCCATCAGCAGAAATATTCATAGTTTTGTGGTGCTTCATCTTTAATCTTGTGATAGTAGAAGCTGTTTTTTTTTTGTGGACGTTTAGTTCTGCCATTTGGTACTTAGTTTTGATCTTAGAAGAAGAAATCATTAGGGATTTTGCCAATGCATTTGCATCTGCAAGAGAAGTAGGAATTGCAGTCTGATCTAGACTTCTCTGACCTTCTTCGTCAAAGAATCTGCAATTTCATCAAATTCCAAATCCACATGAGCAGGATACATTGTAAGATACGCATTCTGTGCAAGCAGTGTATATTGTTCAAGATCATACTTCAAAAGTAAGAAGTCAAGTCAAAATACATGTAAGTCATCACAGTAATTTAATATATTACCTGTTATAGCATTTTTTCTGAATAAATTATCTGAATTTACTTAGAAGTTACTAAAAGAATTCTGTCTCGGTTTTATTGCTTTATATTAAATAATATCCATTTATATAATGGACGGAATGAAACAAATTTTAACAAAATCCACAAACATCTTTTCATTTTAATTAAAAGAAGTACAACATATTTTCCACTCATTTAGCATTTTAGTTTTGATATTCGACTATATTTGATAATTCAGATGAAATAGTAATTTAATGATTCATTTGAAAAATGTTGGATATCTAACATGGCTGATATTAAATTATCAATGGTTAATCATATGTATTGAATTATGAACATTGTTGAAAGATTTAATGATGTATGACGAGAAATATCAATATATTCATACACCAAATTCGATTTGATGACTTCTACCTTCTTTCACTACGTCTCGATTATTGTGGGTACTTTGAAAAGATAAAGCTTTTAGAGGTAGTTGTATTCTAAAAAAACCATAAGAAAGTTTTAAGTGTTTAAGTGAGAATACCATTTTATTACCCATGGGCATCCAATGGGTATTGTTTTTTGTAACGACTTGAAATGATGTCCGATCCGAAATAAAAAGTTATGCCAAAAGGAAACAATGGAAATTGGAAACAATGTTAACAACAATGTTGACAACAATGAAAGACAATGTTAAAAAGCGCATGATCGTGAAAGGAAAAGAATAGCCCGTTCGAAGCCCGAAACTCGTGCCGGCCAAAATGCCCTTCAACGGAGCGCCAACAGGCTATCAAACCCTTACGGATGACAATATTAAACACACGAAATGTGTTCAAACTCCTTCTCTTTACTGTCCCTCCTGTTCTTGTCCTCTCAAGGATACTTTTAATTCGTCCTCTTCAGTTACTCATTCCTGCTCCCATTGCTTGAACAATACTCATTCCGATTTAAACGACTACTCTCATGAGAAACAGTGGCTCAAAGTCGAAGAACGTTTCTTTAAATCAAATTGCAATAATTTTCTCTGTCGACTTGGATGAAGCTGACTTTTGTAAAACGTGTAGCGATCATATTCGTAAACGCAACGTTCCAAATCTTGCAGCCAATTATGGCTTTCGATATCCTGAGCAACCCTCCTGTTTGTCTGAGTTGAATGACTTGGAAGAGCGTCTCGTTGCTCTTCGTATCCCTTTCATGCAAATACGAGAGCTTGGTCTGGATCGTCAATATGGTATCAAGGGATCCGTTACGAACGTTCTAACGACTTGCACAAATCGGTCGACTGTCTTCCTCGCAATGTAAACGATTCAGCCACTATCTACGTGAAACTGAAGAAATGTCTCTCTCAAATCGCCCTTTATGTATCAATGCGCTAATCCCAATCGTGTTTACAATGCGGCTTTATATCTAATGAACAAGCCTTTATACCAATCACAAACGTTAATATCGATTTGGAATGGCTCGAAAAATTTCAAACATAATCGTTTCCTGAAGGTTCAAATGCTTTCGCTGACCTGAATCCTATCTCTTCGGAAGAGAACGATGAGTCTGATATAGACGACGATGATTATGATGACCCATGCGTAAATCCCGCGCCAGCCGAGACGGTCATTTAGAAACTCAAAACCAACATTGATGCTGGATTGGCATTAGCACCTGGTGAAGACCAAATGCCTTTGTCAGTATTGTTTGATGATCTTGCAGAAGAGCTCTCTTGCCAAGAATCTACTGTGGTGATATGCGTCGTTTTAAGAGAAAGAAACCTCCCACCTACTCAGAGATTGTTAAATCTGAATTGAGACGTTATGATCGTCGAGGTGCTACACCTCAAAAATTTTGTACAGCCATCAAAAAAATTTACATGAACTTCTTTTAAGTAGTATACAAATTTGTCTTCGAAACAAAATTCCTACCGATTCCTTTTTGACCGCGCAACAAGTTCAAGACCAACAATGTTCACGTCAACTCTTTTCCAAAAATCAAGCATACAAGTTCATGAAGACGATCAAATGCAGTCCGGCTCACTGGGAAAACGAAGAAAATCGCGTGTGTGCTCAAATCCGGCAATTTGATATGCCAACACTCTTTTTGACATTGTCTGCTGCCATTTCATGTACCAATAATGCAAATACAAAAATGCACACACCAAAAATGCAGATAACCATGGGTAAACTGTACATCGGCATTAGACGATTACAATTTTATACTTTATTTTGATTTTTTATTATTTCCAATGGAAGGGGAAGAAAGAGGAGTCCTACAGGACATTCAAAAAGTAAATGCCGCACACATATAAAAAAAACTTGCATCAAGCAATTCAATTGTCATTGTTTGTTTTTTCATTATTTCCATTGGAAGAGGAAGAAAGTGGCCATCATAGTTTTATTTAATAAAGCAAATGCTCCACACATACGTGTATCAGATATGAGAAAACTTATATCAAGCAATTCGATTGCCATTGTGAGACACACATTTGTCTACTTTCTCATTATTCCTAATTGAAACCACAGAAAGTGGCCTTCTGGTGGGCGTTAACAAACAAATGCTCCACCAACAAATGTTCTCCATGACTTATAAAGAACTCCAAACAAATGCTCCATACCTATCACATAGAGCAAACTTGTATCAAGAAATTGATTGCCGTTGTAGAGACTCACATTCCATTGTCTATTATTTCATTGCTTCCAATGGAAGGGGAAGAATGTGGCCTTCTGAGAGGACTTATGGAAAACAAATGCTCAACACATAACTATTAAGCAATTCGATTGCCATTGTAAGACACACATTCCATCGTCTCTTTCATTATGTATAATGGAAGGGAGAAAAAAGTGACCTTCTAGAGGACTTCCAAAAGCTAGAATGCTCCACACATACCTATCACATAGGAGCAAACTTGTATCAAGCAAATCGAGGGCTTTTGTGAGACCCAGATTCCATTGTCTATTCTTTTATTATTTCTAATGGAAGGTGAAGAAAGTGGCCTTCCTAGAGAATTTTAACAAAGCAAATACTCCACACATACCAATAACAAAGGAGAAAACTTGTATCATGTAATTCAATTGTCATTGTGAGGCACACATTCCAATGTCTATTCTTTCATTAGAACAATATTTGCAGCGCAATCAACCGTTGGGAATCAAACATTTACCTATTTATAAGGTAACCTGTACTCATTATATATTTCGTTAGAAATGTAACTGTTTTTGAATAGCATCATAATTTAATTCATTTTGAATGTCGTTACTAGAATATTCCATGGGGTATTTCAGTTTTATTTTATTATTTTTACTGGGAATTTAAATCTTATTATTTATTGTTTATTAAGCATTTATACTTAATTATTTTTACACAAAAATATGTTATTATTTTGGTATAGAATACATTTCACTCATATACTTTTTATTCCAAACTTATTTGTTTCTTTTATTTATATAATTCGGAAATTATTTTAATTACCAAACAGAATATTGAATATTTAACAGATTTTTATTTAATTTTAACAGTTTTTGACTTTATTTCGCAATAATCTTTTAAAGCATAAAAATCTCCCTTTTGAAAAAATTGAAATATTTAATATCAGTTTTTATATACATTTATGTGTATGTTATATGTATTTATAGAATTCAATTTTACATCCTTTCAATTTAATACATAATGATTGTTAAAATATTTAGATTCTTATAATTTTCTCTGTTAAACTTAAAACTTCAACGCTAGCTTTTATCCTGTATTAGTATCTTTAATTTTATTTAGATGAAATTTATTTTATTTGAGCATTATAAAAGATATGAAATGTTATATCAGAGTTTTTGATTTATAGAAGAAATTCTTACAAATGATGCTAATACTTTTTATTGAAGGAAAAAGGCTTTTATTTTTGATTCTTTAATTTTTACAGTAGTTATTATAATAATGTAATTTGATTCTTTTTTATTTCGGAGTTTTTCATTTCAAATTTTCTTTTCTATTATTCAAAAGATAATATATTACTGAAACATAAGAACTATTATCTAACATAAAATTTCCAATTTTGATGATTTTTCTTGCAAATAAATGATTCTGTTTCATTGAAACATGTTTTTGATAAATGATATTCATAGATTATTTCGAATCCGATAGAATGATTTCCGTGTCAGTAACTGAGTTTTATATTGTAAATTTAAAAAGGTTTCTTCGCCTAAATGTTTAAAAGACGTATTTCGATTTGTTTCAAGTAATGTTTTTAAAAAATGATGTTTCTTACAGAAGATGTGGTCATTATTTCATAACGTTTTCTGATGTTAATTTTTGAATCGATATGACTGGTATCGAATGCTTTATTTGCTAGCATTAAATTATAAATCAGTTTATACTAAATCGAAAGATTTAGCGGAAATTGATATCCACTAGTATACCTATATTTAAACCTAGATATAATTTGCATTTTAATCTATAGGTAATAATCTATCTTTTTTTTTTCTTGTCCCACTTGGTAGACAACAACCAAGTGCCGTCTCATGGAAAAAGGGAAAGGGGGCAGCCTCTGTTGTAATGGAGCACCCGTAGGTAGAAGTCTGACTTGGTTTCGTGACGCTGAAGGAGAGCAGTTCTTTCCGGGAGGACTTTTATGGAAAAACTAATTCGAATTTTCATATCGCATGGGGGAAAATCCGAAAACTTCCACCAGGTAGTCTGACTCACGAGGTAAGATGCCAGATCACGAGGTAAGATCGCCAATTACCATCGAGCCTCCTCTTTTTAAATTCCTTCTATTACCTCACACTCTCCCTAAATATATCTTGTTCAAATTTTCAATCGTTCATAAAATACTTTTTATTCATCCACTCAAGTTCAAATACATTTTTTGAACTTGTTGTGGAGGACACTTGATGTTAATACAGTTTTTCAAATATTAATTCAGCAATTAAATTAAATTAATTAATTTTAGTTTTTTTTAGATTTAAGTTAACTGTATCTACCAATAGATGGCACCAGATAAACTTAAAAAAATGAATAAAAATGATTTATAAAGGACTTCCTGCAATATATTGAAAAAAAAAAAAAAGAATTAACTTAAATTTTTTTTTTTATATTACTTGTTTTGAAACAATGTCTACAACAAGAGGCTAGCGGATTGATCCTCAACCATCGTGCACAACAGTAATAAGCATTGCTGCTGAACAATGAGAAGGGAAGCATTAGTTTTGAAATATATTAAGCAATCATGGCAGTCAATAACTGACGTAAATATTGTTTAGCAAAACTGTGCTGTTTAAGTGATTTTCAGAATTCCCAATAATACTGATTACAAAGATATAATATTGATATTGATAATAAAATATTTGTCTAAGATATGTTACTGTCACGTACATCAATATAAAGCAATTCTAACTTCATCAAAAAATGAGTTCAAAAGTAGGATTTCGATGAAAAGTCTTTTATTACATACAATGTTCTGAATTTTAACTTTAACCTGTTTTCTTTAAAGAAATTATTCAAAAAAAAAAAAAAAAAAAAAAAACTTTAAAAATAATGAACAAAAGTAAAAACATTGTATACAGTTAGAATAACGCCAAATTACATTTTTGTGAAAAATAATAAAATATGTTCCATGATTGAATGAAAATATCCAATGTTCAAAAAAAAAAAAAAAAAAGTAAAAGCAGCCTTTTTCTTTAAAAGAAAAAAAAACCCTCAAGAAATACCTACTTTCCTAAACGTAATTCCAGCAAAAGCAATCCAGCCTCCGCTTTTCCAGAATTACGGAAATACATTATGCTAAACAATAGAAAATTTCGGAGGCAAACAACCATTTGTAAACAACATGCCAGACCCAACTCATTGCCGTGCACTGTTATTCAACGTAATATAGACGATTATAATCTACTGTGTTATCAACATCCATTTCAGTAATGATAGCTGGTTAATGCAGTTCGTACATATTTTAGTCAACAAGAGAATTATAATTCAGATCTTCCACCATTTTCCATAATTTAAATGGGAGAAATGTTTAATTTCCAGCATAGTTTTTCTAAGATTTCGAAACGTAATTTAAAATTTCTGAATAATCAATAAAAACATTTCTTCAGAAGAGAGAGAAAGATAGAGAAAAAAAGAGATCTTATCTATACATAGTTATACATATCTTATATACCAAGAATTTCTTCATTTTGTGAATATCATAATTTTCTACACAATACTTTTATAAGAGATCCACAGTTACCAGGAAACTATTAGGAAATTGGTACTAGAAAGATACGACGTATCTTCTCAAAATTCAAAAACTTATTTCTGAAAATAATTTATCGCCATTATTTTCAACATTAAAATAACAACAAAAAAGCATTAAGAAACGAGTGTAAAATTAAAACTTAAATAAGCATGATATCAGAATATAATTTAAATCTCTTCAATTAAAAACAACATTTTTTTTTCTAACTGCAATTTAAAAATATATATATATTTTACATTGATTGTTTACTATTTATGAAAATTTCTCCTTTAAGAATTAAAATCAAAACAGTTTTCCACCTGCTCTTGATCAAAACCAAAAAGGTAATTAAAAACAGAATTTTCCGCACCCACTTTTAAAAGACTTACCGCCATGTCAGCAAATAAATTTAGGGCGTGACCTCGGGGAATCGCGGAAATTTTCAAATAAATGTTCGCCGAGTGCCTCCGCATATTCCCCCCCCTCCTCGAAGCAAAATTATTTTCATATTTGTTCACCGCTTTAGAGGGTTCTAATTTCGGCTAAGTTAAACACATCGGATAATTTGCCTTAATAGCTCTTTTCGCTGAAAAATGCTAATCGAAGGCTGCAATGGAATGTATTGATAAGCGTTTTTAAAAGAATTCATTTGGGCCACATAAATAAGACCTTCCATGTATATTATTACTTATTTCTGCAAGCAATTTGATGTATAAAATTTTACAGAGTGTCTGCTTGTGCCCCGAGTAATTGACTGTCATCGATTCAGAAGAGTGCTTAGCTCCACCAGAAGTTAAAAAGCAAAAGAAGCACTTTTGGGTTAATCTTTTTTGATGGCGGCTTTAGTTTGTTCTTTATGGCGGTTTATTGGGCGATAATATGGAAATACACTTTTATGCACAAAATGAAGGAATTTTTGTTTAAGATATGTGCAACTTTTTCTTTCTCTCTCTTCTTAGAGAAATGTTTTTATTGATTATTCTGTGCTTTGAAATTACTTTTCGAAGTTATAGAGAAACCATACTAGAAAATAAACATTTCTCCCATTTAAATTATGGAAAATGGGGCGGGGGGAGGTCTGAATTATAGTTCTGCTGTTGGCTAAAATATGTGCAAATTACATTAACCAGACGTCATTACTCAAATGGATGTTGAAAGCACATTAGATTATAATCGTCTACATTATGTTGAATAACAGTGCACGGCAACTATTTGGGTCTGGCATGTTGTTTACAAATGATTGTTTGCCTCGAAATTTTCTAATGTATAGCATAATGTACTTCCGTAATTCTTGGAAAACGAGGCTGGATTGATCTGGTGGACTGGATTGCATGTGCGGGGCATTGCTAATAAAAAACAAATGCTCAACACATAACTATTAAGCAATTCAATAGCCGTTGTAAAACACATATTCCATTGTCTTTCTTTCATTACTTAGGTCATTCTCTATTGTTTCATTACTTACTTACTTTCTAGGAAGGTCACGTTCTTGCCCTTCTATTATAAATGGTCTTCCAAAAACAAGTGCTCCATACATAACATTTACATAAGAGAAAATTTGTATGAAATAATTGGATTGTCATTGTGAGACCCATATTCCATTGTCTATTCTATTACACTCATGTCCATAAATTAAGGATAATGAAGTTCAGGCAAAGAAAGAGACAGAAGCAAAACAAATTTGACTTATTTGTAAAGTCTATTTATTAAACAAAAGGTAAAGAGCAAAAAAGATGCTACATGTTTGACATAATTAATAAAAATTGCGATTTTTACACCCTGGAGCAAATTTCAAAAAAAAGAACCTACTTACAAAAAACAGTATAACATGGTTAGTATGATGGTTAATATGGAGTATGTCTCCCGGACGATGCAATACAGGCCTTACAACGCCTAGGCATGCTGAGTATCAAATTATCAATCTGATCTTGGGGAATATTACACCACTCATCAAGCAATGCCCTCCGAAGTTCCGGTTGACAAGTGGAAGGGTGTTGACGGGCTGCAATTCGTCGGCCAAGCATATCCCACACATGCTCGATTGGATTCAAGTTCCGGTGAGTATGCTGACCAATCCATACGGGTGATATCCTCCAATTGAAGGCTTTCGTCTACAATGTTTGCAGGGTGAGGACGGGCGTTGTCATCCATAAACAGAAATTCAGCACCCATGGCGCCCCGAAACAAACGTACATGTTGTTCCAGAATGACATCCCGATAGATGTGACTTGTCATCGTTACACTCTGAACATGCAGGTCAGTTCTGGAACCAAGAATAATTCCTCCCCAAACGATCCATCCTGCACCACCGCAACGGTGTCGTTCAATGGTGTTCTCTTGGTGGTAACGGGTACCTGGCGCTCTCCATATGAAAGTCCGGCGAGAACCAGACTGCAAACTAAACCTGGACTCGTCGGAAAACATCACGCAAGACCACTGTTGCGGTGTCCACAATGCATGCTCTCTACTCCAGGTTAATCGCAGGCGACAGTGAGTTGCGGTAAGTGCAACACATCTGACAGGCCTACGAGCATATAGACCAATGTGCCCTAAGCGTCTGTACACGGTCTGCCTTGAAACTGTCGTACCGGTAGCTGAAGAGAACTGACGAGACAGGCCTGATGCTGTGCTCCGTCTGTTTCTTTTGGCAGTAACTGCTAAATACCGGTCCTCATTCGGCGTTGAGCGGCGACCTGTGCTGTAACATCTACTCACATTACCATCATCTTGGAATCGTTGCCAAAGCCTGGAGATGACACTCTGGGCGATTCCAAGTTCCTCGGATACTTCCAGCTGGGTACGTCCACATTCCAGTCGTCCGATAATTCTACCACGTAGAAAATCATCCAAATGCTTCCTTTGTGCCATAACTATGCGGTTATTGCACTGAAAGGCTTTTAAAGCGCTTGTGAACAATTTTACTTCTTTGCCACCATTCCTTATATACCCCTCTCTTACACTCTCGTCATTGTGACGATTAAAGGAATTTGTGACGATTACAGAAACCACCAGATGGCGCGGATAGTAATACGCGCCATCTGGTGGTTTCCTGTAATTTGCATATTCTTCTTCAAGATGTGTGTGATAATTCTACAGGTGAAATTTTTGAGTTCAATTTCTGTGTGATTCTGAATTATCCTTAATTTATGGACATGAGTGTATTATTACCAATGGAAGGGGAAAAAGTGGTCTTCCTAGAGGATTTTAACAAAATAAATGCCACGCACATGCATCACATAGAAGAAAACATGCATCAAACAATTCGGTTGCCATTCCATTATTAGCATCATAATTTAATTCATTTTGAATGTCAATATTAGAATATTCCATTGAGTATTTCAGTTTTATTTTATTAGTTTACTAGGAATTTAAAGCTTATTTTCTTTTGTTTATTAAGCATTTGTATGTAATTATTTTTACACAAAAATATGTTATTATTTTGGTATAGAATACATTTCATTCATATACTTTTTATTCCAAACTTATTTGTTTCTTTTGTTTAGATAATTTTGAAATTAATTTATTTACCAAAAGAATATTGAATATTTTAACAGATTTTTATTTAATTTAAACAGTTTTTGACTTGATTTTTTAAAGCATGAAAATTTCCCTTTTGAAATTGTAATATTTAATATAAGTTTTTATGTACATTTATGTGTATGTTATATGTATTTATAGAATTCAATTTTACATCCTTTCAATTTAGTACATAATGATTGTTAAAATATTTAAATTCTTATAATTTATTCTCTGTTAAACTTAAAACTTCAACGCTAGCTTTTATCCTGTGCTAGTATTTTTAATTTTATTTAGATGAAATTTATTTTATTTGTGCATTATAAAAGATATGAAATTTTATATCTGAGTTTTTGATTTATAGAAGAAACTCTTAGAAATGATATTAGTACTTTTTATTGAAGGAAAAATTCTTTTTATTTTCTATTCTTTGATTTTTCAGTAGTTATTATAATAATGTAATTTGATCTTTTTATTTCGAAGTTTTTCATTTCAAATTTTCTTTTCTGAATATAATAATTCAAAAGATAACGTATTACTGAAACATAAGAACTATTATCAAACGTGAAATTCCCAATTTTTGTTGATCTTTCTTTCAAATAAATGATTCTGTTTCATTGAAACATGTTTTTGATAAATGATATTCAAAGGTTATTTCGAATCCGATAGAATGATTTCCGTGTCAGTAACTGAGTTTTATATTGTAAATTTAAAAGGTTTCTTCGCCTAAATGTTTAAAAAAGACGTATTCCGATTTGTTTCAAGTATTGTTTTTTAAAAATTATGTTTCTTACAGAAGATGTGGTCATTATTTCATACTATTTTTATGATGTTTATGTTTGAATCGATATGACTGGTATCGAATGCTTTATTTGCGAGCACTGAATTATAAATAACTTTATATTAAATCGAAAGATTTAGTGGAAATTGATATCTACTAGTATACCTATATTTTAACCTATACATAATTTGCATTTTAATCTATAGGTTATAATCTATGTTTTACTTTTTCTTTCATTTTTTTTGTCCCACTTGGTAGACAACCAAATCTACACCAAGTCCAAGTCCATGAAAAAGGGAAAGGGGGCAACTTCTGTTGAGATGGAGCACCCGTAGGTAGAAGTCTGACTTGGTTTCGTGACGCTGAATGAGAACAGTTCTTTCCGGGGGAGTTTTAGGGAAAAACAACTCCGAAATTTCGTATCGTGTGGTAGAAAACCCGGAAAATTCCCACCATGGTAGTTTGATTCTCGAGGTAAGATGCCAGATCACGAAATAAGATCGCCAATTGCCATCGAACCTCCTTTTTTTTTTTTAAACAATGTCTACAACAAGACGCTAGCGGATTGACCTCAATAGGGATTGCAATATCTGGACAAATGTTCAATACAGGTATTCGGTATTTTTTAGATCTAAATATCGGGATACCGGTTTTAATACCGGTAGTAGAAATTTTAGATAAAGAAAGAAAACACAGGTGTTTTTTGGTTTTATTTGACCAGTTTTAATAGAGAAAGTAAATATCACAAAAAATGTGTAACTTATAAATTATAACAGTATAAAAGTATCAAAAAATTAAGGAACATCCTATTTATTTAAATCCCAAAAAAGTGTAAATAATATCACTATTCAGTCCGTGGTACCATTACAAATTTTTGAAATGTGATCTTAAAAAACATAATGGATCAATTGTACTATCATTAAGCCTGGAACGTCAACCGGAATCAACTGATTTTTCATGTTTCTTTATACTTATACATTATTATAGAGTATTATTTATGAGTAGTATATATATATATATATATATATATAAATATATATATATATATATTATATATAATATATTTTGAACTCTAAAGTATGATATATAAATTCAATGTATATATACACTGAAGTGACAAAGTCATGGGATAGCAATATGCAAATTTTCAGATGGCAGTAGCATCGCGTAGAACAGGTATAAATGCGCAGTGCTTTCGCAGAGCTTTCATTTCTGTTCAAGTTATTCATGTGAAGAGGTTTTGACGTGATGATGACCGCATGACGGGAATTAACAGACTTTGAACGCGGAATGTTAGTTGGAGCTAGACGCATGGGTCATGCCATTTCAGAAATCGTTAGGAATTCAACATTCCCAGATCCACTGTGTCAAGAGTGTGCCGAGAGTATGAAATTTCAGGCATAACATCCCACCATGGACAGCGCAGTGGTCGACCGCCTGCATTTAACGACCGAGACCGGCGACGTCTGCAAAGAGTCGTAAATTCTAACAGACAAGCAACACTGCGTCAAATAACCGCAGAAATCAATGTGGGACGTACAAGGGACTTGTCTGTTAGAACTGTGCGGAGAAATTTGGCTTTCTTGGGCTATTCCAGCAGAAGACCGACTCAAGTGCCTTTACTGACAGAACGCCATCGCTTGCAGCGACTCTCGTGGGCACGTGAGCATATCAGTTGATCCCCAGATGAATGGAAAACTGTGGCCTGGTCCGATGAGTCACGATTTCAGTTGGTAAGAGCTGATGGTAGGGTTCGAGTGTGGCGCAGACCCCACGAAGCCATGGACCCAAACTGTCAGTAAGGCACTGTTCAAGCTGATGGTGTCTCCCGTAATGGTGTGGGCTGTTTTTTCATGGTATGGACTTGGTCCTCTGGTGCGACTGGACCGAACATTGACTGGAAATGCTTATGTTCAGCTACTTGGAGATCACTTGCAGCCATTCATGGACTTCATGTACCCAAACAATGATGGGATTTATATGTGATGACAATGCGCCATGTCACCGGTCCTGCACCTTCAACGCTTTCACAATTATGGAAGTCTATCGAGACAGCATGGCTCAATATTCCTGCAGAAGACTTCCAACGACTTGTTGAGTCCATGCCACGTTGAGTTGCTGCACTTCGCCGGGCGAAAGGAGGGCCGACACGATATTAAGAGGTATCCCATGACTTTTGTCATTCAGTGTATATTATATATATATATATATATATATATTATATATATATATAATATATATATATATTATATATATATATATATCATATATATATATATATTATATATATATATATATATACTCATAAATAATAATAAATCTGAAATATATTTTGAACTCTAAAAAGTATGATATGCAAATACAATGTGAATAACAAACTCACCAATTTAAAAAATATCGAAATATTACAGACTTTTTTTCACAACTATAACCTTGTTTTCACAGATTAGAATTTCTAGTTTTCAGATAAGAATTCTGAATAAGAATTCACAGATGAGAATTCTAAATTTCTAGTAAATACCGTAGAAACGGTATTTAAATTTGTGAATACCGGTATTACAAAATTGTACAAATGGCTCAAAATACCGGTATTCGATATCCCGGTATACTGGTATTGCAATCCCTAAATCTCAACCATTTTGCTCAACAGTAATAATCATTGCTGCTGAACAAAGAGACAGGAAAGCATTAGTTTCGAAATATATTAAGCAATCATGCCAGTCAATTACTAACGTAAATGTTGTTTTGCAAAACTATGCTGTATAAGTAATTTTCAAATTCCCAATAATACTGATTACAAAGATATAATATTGATATCGATAGTAAAATATTTGTCAAAAATATGTTACTGTCACGCACTTCAGTGTAAAGCAATTCAACTTCACCAAAAAAAAAGTTCAAAAGTAGGATTTCGTTGAAAACTTTTTATTACATACAATGTTCTGAATTTTTACTTTTTAACCAGTTTTCTTTTTAAAGAAATTATTAAAAAAAAAAAACCCCTTAAAAATAAGTAACAGAAGTAGAAACATATTATTCAGTTAGAAATAACGTAGAATTACATTGTTTAGAATTAATGAAATCTGTTTTACGTTTTCTTCAAAAAAATCTAACGTTTAAATACAAAAATAAACGCAGACGTAAAACAAAACAAGAAATAAATACTATCCTAAACGTAAATCCACCAACGCAATCCAAACCTCCGCTTTCCAAGAATTACGGAAATACATTATGCTAAACATTCATTCGAAAATCTCGGAGGCAAACAACCATTTGTAAACAACATGCCAGACCCGAGTAATTGCCGTGCACTGCTATTCAACGTAATGTAGACGATTATAATCTACTGTGCTATCAACATCCATTTGAGTAATGACGGCGGTTAATGTAGTTCGTACATATTTTAGCCAACAGTAGAATTGATTCAGACCTCCCACCAATTTTCATAATTTAAATGGGAGAAATGTTTATTTTCCTTCCAGTATGGTTTCTTTAAGACTTCGAAAAGTAATTTGAAAGCACTGAATAATCAATAAAAACATTTCTTCAGAAGATAGAAAAAAAAAGTTGTACATATCTTAACCAAGAATTTCTTCATTTTGTGAATATTATAATTTTTTACACAATTCTATTATAAGAGATCCAGGAAACTATTAGGAAATTGCTGTTAGGAAAGATACGACGTATCTTCTCAAAATTCAAAAACTTATTTTAGAAAATAATTTATCGCCATTATTTTCAACATTAAAACAAAAAAAAAAAAAAAAGCATTAAGAACTGAGTGTAAAATTAAAACCTAAAAAAAAACATGATATCAGAATACAATTAAAATCTCTTCAATTAAAAACAACATTCTTTTTTTCTAACGGCAACTTAAAAAAATATACATATATTTACATTGATTGTTTACCATTTATGAAAATTTCTCCTTTCAGAATTAAAACCAAAAGAGTTTTCCATCTGCGCTTGATCAAAACCAAAAAAGGTAATTAAAAACAGCATTTTCCGCACCCACTTTTAAAAGACTTAACCGCCATGTCAGCAAATAAATTTAGGGCGTATCCTCGGGGAATTGTGGAAATTTCCAAATAAATGTTCGCCGAGTGCCACCCTATATTCCACCCACCCCGAAACGAAATTATTTTCATATTTGCTCTCCGCTTTAGAGGGTTCTAATTTCGGCTAAGTTAAACACATCGGATAATTTGTCTTAATAGCGCTTTTCATGAAAACTGCTAATCGAAGGCAAATGGAATGTATTGATATACGCTTTTAAAAAAATTCCTTTGGGCCATATAAATAAGGCCTTACTTATTTTACTTATTTTGGCAAAAGCAATTTGTTGTATAAAATTTCATAGAGTGCTTACTTGTGCTCCGAGTAATTTACTGTCATCGATTCAGGAGCTCTTCCAGAAGGTAACAGCAAAGAAGAACTTTTGGGTTAATCTTTTTGATGGCGTCTTTAGTTTGTTCATTATGGCGGTTTATAATATGGAAACACACTTTTATGCACAAAATGAAGAAATTCTTGGTTTGAGATATGTGCGACTTTTTTCTTTCTCTCT